>CAJVPP010000904.1:0-24818 GCA_910592005.1 Funneliformis mosseae | reverse complement strand
TTTTAATGTTATACTATAACTAAAGTTTTTATTAGAAAATGTATTATTTTAAAATAAATTTTAAATTATTATAGTTCGACCAATTTTACTTAAATTCTTTGAAATTTTTATGTATTACATGATATATTATGATGAATAACTTTACTTATGAAACTGAAGTTACATTTATTAATAAAAAAAAAAGTTTACTTATATCCAACTTTACCCAATTAATTTAGTAATTTGCATAGTATCTGAATATTTTTGTCCTGTGTGTGTACTAACTGTACTATCTGTACTAATTGCTATACTAATTCCAACCCTACTTATAAGTTTACATATGATCAATATTGATATTATACTTGAATTTTGGAAAATTTATGGTGTTATTAATTAACTTTAAGAATTACAAGGGGTAAAGTTACTTATGACTGCTACTGTAACAAAAATAATGAATATTTTATAAATACATTTATTTTTAATTTTTATACTAATTAATTATAATATATATTAAATTAAAGCAATAAATATTATAAAATATTAAAATATATTATTTATTATCAATAATTTAAGTTAATATATAGTAAAAAAAATAACATAATAATTATTTATTTTCATATTAAAATCAAAAAAATGACGTTTTTTATTTAAATGCTTTGATCCAAATTAGATAATTTCTATAATTCAGTCAACTTTATAATGGCCAAATTCATATTACATTTAATAAAAAATTCCAACTTTAATTTTATATATCTAATGCTACAATTCGTTTAGCAAGAAAAAGACTATGTCATGTAAAAGACGATGATCTAATCTATTATTTAACAGAGAGTTTATTTAAAAAAGCCTATTAATTGGTCACTTCTATTATTTTAAAGTTATATAACAAAAAGTGGTGGCTTTAGACCATTTGCACCATATTGGTCTTCAAAATTATCCTAAAAATATTAAAACACAAAATAATTAGTTCAGCTTAACTCTAGTTAAAAAATGCTTGTATGTACCTCGTTTTGTTCTATTTTATTTTAGATATTCTGCTAACATCATTGACGACCCCCAATTGTTTGATTAAAACGTGAAAATGTGTTCTGAATGTTAATCGAACGCATTGTTCCAACTTCCAGTCCTTAGCGAGTTTGCAGTCATCTTTATCACCCTAACATAAAACTTGGACAATTAATGATATTCTTAAATAACGTATTCCTGTTTCCATCCCACCAGGTCGGCTTAAAAGACTTCCAGGCAAGCTTGAAAGGTCACCCGTTTCCCAGTGGGGCTAGAATTGGGTCGGCTTAAAAGGCTTAAGCATCAGGCAAGCTTAAAAGGTCACCTACGCTCCAATTCTAGCTTCGTGGTAAGGCTTAAAAGGCTTAAATGACGAGGAGCTTGAAAGGTCTTCGCCACACCACCAATTTCTTACACATAATAAAAATTTCTTTACCTATACTTTTTGAGCAGGTTCTTCGCTTTCTTGCACCTTTCACCTTCTTTGAAATTAGCAATCGTCTCCAGACATCTAAGGTAAAGTCCTATCTTCGATCTCGTAGTTGTCAACTCGCATCATTTAAAAATCCAATAATATTCCATTCACTCGGCACGCGATTAAAGTATCAGTCAACCCTCTCTAAATGCACCCCCTTGAGACCATAGTGAAAATTTTAAAAAATGTGTATTTAAAGATGGTGTGCATTTAAAGAAAAAATTTCTATATGAATTTTATATGCTTGGGATTGAACGAGAGCGTGCATTTAGAGAGAAAATATATGGTGTGTGCATTTAGAGAGGATTGACTGTATGTATTTTTTATTTGAAGGATCAAAGATTTTTATATTTAATATTTTTATATTTATACATCTTGTTAGCGTTATTATTTAACCTGAACCTCTATCCAATCATAGGAAAGTCTGCCTATGATTGTCACATCACATGTTTATGGGTGTTAATCCAACACGCGTTCGTCATATCGCACGCGCAGATCGGTACGAAGTCACAAAGACAAATTGCTATACGTGTATGATACATTAAAAGTGAATTCAAATCGTTTCGTGTTTTATAGTTCTAGCATAATGGCAGATGAAGCATTTGAAAACCAGTCATCACCCAAGAGGGGACGGGGACGACCAAAAGGCGTCAGAGGTACGGCTCGGCCTAGGACAACTCGAGGGAGAAGTCGAGGTAGAGGCAGGGGCAGATCAGAGGAAGAAGATTCAATTTCGATGGAAATAAATAGAACTCTTGAACAAGCAGGGCTACCTTCGTCGGATATTAATTTGAATTTGGAAGCAGAAATAAATCTTCCAACGTCTCCATACTTGAGCAGAGCACCTTCTCCTACCCCCTCCTTGGCCTCAATTTCGAGTGGTAGACGACTTGGTTCTTTATCACATGATCTTCCAGCTCCTGGAAGATTAGCTTCGGTGAGAACGGCACCAACTGGACATTACTTTCTATCAACATCTTCAAGAGTTACATTACGTGGAACACAAAAAAAAATATTTGTTCCGACAATACCTGAAGCACATAGAAGGTCTCAACCGTAAGTACTATTTAATTAATATGTTTAAATTTAAATTTTTACTAATGACATGCAATTTTTTTAAAGAACGATAGCTGCCGACGCAATTACCCCTGAAATGTTTGATATAGGGGTGAGCAATTTATTTATTTATTTTTATTTTTGACCTTATGATAGATCGTATTTGAAATTAGTTAATCATTCTTCTAGGATAATGAACCGCTCACATCTGGTACAGATTTAAGAGGACGAGGAACAGATCGAGGAAGAGGTACATCAACATGTGATAATTCTAAGAATTAAGCATGATCGTTTATGTTATTATTATTTATCAGGAACCCGTGGACGCGGCAGATTTGTTCCAGATATGGTTGCATCTGGACCGTTCGCATTTGGTTCAAATGCTAATTTCCAGCCATGTAAGATATAATTAATATTAATACATCATTCTTGATATATTGGATAACGAAAAAATTGATAATCAATATTTCTAAAATCTCAAGTGGACACTGCGAACGTTTTTAGCACTTCTGTTATTGAAGAAAGGAAAAGTAGAACAGATTATGCTGAAGATTTTGAATCTTTCCGAGAAGATCCTTGGGCACCAGATATACTTTTAGTTGAGCATGAAAGAGAAGACACTGCTGGTATATTAGAAGGTAAGGATATTAATGAACATATGTACAATATATAGTTTATTTCTATTAGCAATTCGCATTATAGAGTCAATCGACTCGTGATTTTCGTTGATTTTAGAAAGAGATAGAAACCGAAGTCGACGAACTTTCTTTTCTTTTTATCCATTAGGCAAGGATGTGATTGACAATGAAAAATCGAAAGAAATTAAAAGGAAAATGATACAATTTGTTGAAGAAGTAAGTGGCAAGGAATTATTTTCTAGATGTTTTTAAATTTCGAGAGATTTATATATTTTATTTTAGGAAAATCATCTATTATGTTTTCAATTGCCTACCGTCTTACCTGAGTTTGAACCATCTAAACGTCCAAGGATGAGTGGTCCGAATGATAGGTCGCCCCTTGACAAAGGAAAGGGTAGAGTTACGGATAAACCAGGACCTGGTCCACCCGTAACGCAATCGTCAGTAAAGGAGAAGGGTAAGAGTAAAGAAAGGGAACAAGACAATTCTGAGGATGCTGTCAATGGTAATAATAAACCAGAGGGTCAGATAGGACGACTAATTGTGCGTAGATCTGGTAAAATGCAAATGGTTTTTGGGGATTTTACATTTGATGTAAGTAAATTTTATAATCATACATTATGAATGTATATTTGTTAACTAAATATAACGTCTTTTAAAATTTATTTAGGTCACGGCAGGTTTGAATCGGACATTTTTGGAGAATGCTGTAGTGATCGACCCTTCTCAAGAAAGTGTTTTTAATTTAGGACAGATCACGCAACACTTAGTCGTGAAACCAAACATTTCAAGTTTATTGAGTAATATGTAACAATTCCTTTACGTTTTACGTTTTTAATCGGTCGAATACACGATTTATTAATATTTATTTATTAAGGAAGAAATACAAATTTTGGTAGTAATTATATGTAAATAGTCGTTTTTATATCTAATTATCTAATTTTTTTTTTTATTACAATAACGATAAGTTTACCTAATTAATGTAACAAATTTAGATTTAGTTTGTTCTAATAGATTTTACTTTATTGTAGAAAATTTTGTTTCAAACCATCACGTGAAAGTTTCGAAGCTCAAATGATCGTCGAAAATTTGCTACTGGTCAGATAATACATCATTATTTGCAACAAAAAAAAGCCAAAAAAAAAAATAGTGAAAATAAAATTTATCTATAACAAAAAAAAAAGAGCGATACAAGTCCACGTACTCCGCGAAATTTATACCGCGGGAACGAATATTTTGAAACCATTTACGATTAATAATGATATTTACTCAAACTAAAATTATAACAAAAGTAATTATATTTACACAAAGTACGTTTGGTACGCATTAAACATTAGTAACAACGTTCATCAAAGAAAAAAAAAATGTTAAAACGATTATTTTTGTCGCTAATTCACACACTTTTCTTAAATGCGCACTTTAAATATTTTTTTTTTGAGTTGTGCAGATCACAGAAGCAAAACTGAATGGCGACTTTACAAAAAAGACGTAACGGAAGACGAAATAATCAAGACGAGACACCAAACAAATTAAAGAAGAAAAGTTCTAAAGTAACTGAACAAATTGTGGCTACTCAAGACGAAACTCCGGTGTCAAATGTTGTTGTTCCAGTGGATTTCGAGGAAAAAATTAAACCAATAAACAATGGAATTTCTTCTTCACCACCATCACCACAAAATGAGCAAGCTTCATCCCCAGCGGTAACACCAAGCAAAAAGAATAATACACCAAAAAAACGAAAAGTTAGCAAACCACCGCCTGTAGAAGAGGTGACGTTAGAAGATAAGTCGGAAACTATATCATTAGATCAAACTGTGATAGAGCAACCAGTTTTATCGATTAAGAAAGAAAAAGGTTCTTCTATTCGAAAACGTAATCGAATTTTACCTCAAAGAGGGAAAAAAATTAATAGTGATACTCAATTACCACAAACTCCATTACAAACAACGACGCAACTTCAAAACGAAATACCACAAGAAAGACCACCACCACCTTCGTCACAACCTCAATTAGAGATACAAAAACCCCAAAAAACGAGAGGTCATTCGACTCAGAAGCGGAAAGTTAAAGCTCCAGTATTTACGGTATCAGTAGTCACGGAGAAGGAAGATCAAAAACCCACCAGCAACGCTGTTCCTATAATTTCACCTGAAGAAGCTAGTACCTCTACACCTAGAGTAGCTATTAAAGAAGAACCTAAAGAAATTAATGAAATTACTTCGCAAAAAAGACCACCGAGAATAGTAGTCAAACCAAAAAGAAAAAGGATAATCAAAAGCAAGGAAACCATATCTAGTGATGATGAAGATCTGGATGAAGAACCTGTTATTCCAAATAATATTATGAAAGCACAAACAATTAGTGAATCATCAGGATCATTAAATTCCCAATCTAAATTATCAAAGAAACGAGGTAATGCAAATGGTACAGTCACCAATAAAGACGCGGCTGTAAAAACTCGTATCACTAGACAACGAACAAAAACAACAAATAAGGGAAAGACGGGTAGAGGTCGAAGGAAATTGATTAGATTAGACGATGATGATATTGAAAGGGATATATCCAAATTTTCTGATGCAGAGACTATTAAGAATGAAACAGATGAAAAACTGGATCAATTGATAAATCATATCTCTGACAATAGACAAACAGTAGAGAGTGGTGAACAAGAACGGGAGCAAGCTGCTGTTGTTAATTTGCCATTTGGTGGTAGATTAACAACAGAAGAAGCGGATACATCGAAGACGCGTCCAGATAATTATGATAAAGTGAGATTCGAGAATGCTAAAAACAAGGCTGAAGCTGTATGTATTTATTATATAGCAGACGTTATTTTCAATATGTACCTATATATATACACACATTTTTTTTATTTTATCTTCAGGCTATGCAACCAAGACAAGAAATTACCTTTGACATAGAAGATCAGCCTCAAATATTCGCAGATGCTACTCCAAAAATAAGGTCGATCAGATTTGGTGACTGGGAAATGGATACATGGTACGTAGCTCCCTATCCCGAGGAATATAGTTGGTATCCAACTCTTTATATTTGTGAATATTGCTTGAAATATATGAAGAGCAAATATATTGCAGATCGACACAAGGTTCGTTATTTTATCATTATTTATATCTTGTTGAACCACATTTAATTCATTAATATATTTAGATGAAATGTCCGATGAAACATCCCCCTGGTGACGAAATTTATCGAGATGGACAAATCTCGATCTTTGAGGTCGACGGACGTAAAAATACTGTAACGAATTAAATTTATAATATATGAATATGATTCTAATAGATCAAATCATGTGTAGGATTTCATAATATTGATCAATATATAATTTACCTAGATCTATTGTCAAAATTTATGTCTCTTGGCTAAAATGTTTTTGGATCACAAGACACTTTATTATGATGTAGAACCGTTCTTGTTTTATGTTATGACCGAAATAAACGATATGGGATGTCATTTTGTGGGGTACTTTTCTAAGGTTTGTAAATTACAGAATGCTAAATACATCAAAATATTTTTTAATAATAAATCATTACCTATTCTATTGTAGGAAAAACGTTCCCCTTTGAATTATAACGTGTCATGTATTTTAACGTTACCCATTCATCAGCGAAAAGGATATGGAAATTTACTAATTGAATTTAGTAAGTATTAAAATTTTTTTTTGGAATATAATTTCGCAGAAATTCTTATATAAGCTTTCATTTTTTATAGGTTACCTTTTAACAAAAAGGGAAAACAAAACAGGATCACCAGAGAAACCTTTGTCTGATCTTGGTCTTCTCAGTTATCGTTATTATTGGCGCAACGTACTTTTCGAAGTGCTAAATAATTCACCAGATGCTCTTAGTATCGAAGGTATATATATATATATATACATATAAAACCAATCAATCTTTTTCGAAATATTAGAACCATATTAATTTTGCAACTTGTAAATTTAGAGCTAAGTCGTGCAACAAGTATGACAGTCAACGACATTATAGCCACCCTTCAGATTAATAATATGTTGGTGAGGGATGAAGAAAATGGCACATATAGGATCGTTGTTGACAAAGACTTAATTAAGAATCATCTTGATAAGGTGACAGCCAAAGGGTATCCAAGAATAAAATCAGAAAATCTTCGATGGACACCATTTATTTTAACAAGGGTCTTGCGAAGAGTACAGGATCTTGAAAACGAAAAGAGCTTGGATATGCAAGAACAACAGAATCCAATTGATCGTATTAATAAATCATTCGATGAAAATATGGACGCTGATGATTAATAATATCTGTTATAATTAAATACATTATAAATAATATAAACATTATAAATATAATAAGGATAAATATATCCTCCTTAGCAATCAATATACATTTTAGTAATTTTAGAAATCGGATTAAAAAAATTTTGTATATAAAAAAAAAAATATATATCTAAAAATTATAGTAATTTCTGGTTTGATTGAATAATCCAATAAAAAAAAAAAAAAATAGGTGGTTTATGATAATTATTACTACTTTCCAATTTTGTTAAAACATCAAAAATTATCACTTTACTAGGATATTAATAAAATGAGAATGAGAATTGGGATCACATTGTTTGTGATGTGTCAGCCTGTTTGTGAACACAAGTCCGCAGGTATATCATGTTGTTTATATTTTTGATATTGCGTCATGTTGTAACGGACGAATGGTAGAGCAAAGCAAAACTTATAACGAATCCTTGTTATAAAGTATTTATAGCAGATATTTAGAGAAAAAATTTTCGTGATATTATAGAAGTTCGCAAATAAACATAATAGTTTTTGCTTTTTTTTTTTTCCTTTTGAATTACTTGTTAAGCTTTGAAATTTTGTCAAAATTTCTCCCGGCGTCATTCATCTTGTGTGATTTTAACTAAATTCTCACTGGCCAGCAAAATGACGTCTTTCACTAGTGTGGCTCGCATGTATGCGAATATTAATCAGACTATGCCCCGAGACTATTGGGATTATGGTAATTCAATGAAAAATATATATTCTTTTATTGGGCCGTTATTACTTTATTAACCCCTAATCTTTACAACAGATAATTTACAAGTTCAATGGGGGTAATGTCCTATCAAATTTGTCAAAGAGAATCTTTTCATTTGGGAGAATTCTTAGTTAAATTATTATTAAATTAAAAAAGTGATTTTATTGTCATTTTCAAAAGTTAATATAAAATTTTCTTTTTAAAACTTTTTTTGTTCAAAATCTAGTGTACAAGATAATTACGAAATAGTACGTAAAATCGGCCGTGGGAAATATTCCGAGGTGTTTGAAGGAGTTAACATTATGAATAATGAAAAGTGTGTAATTAAAGTCCTCAAACCAGTAAAGAAGAAAAAAATCAAAAGGGAAATTAAGATCTTACAAAACTTAGCCGGTGGTCCAAACATCATTTCGCTTTTGGACGTAGTAAGAGATCCTCAGGTAATTTTTGATATTAACTAAATAATACATGTTAGGTGTTTTAAAAGAAGAAAACTATCGTGGTGGGTTTTGATTTTATAGTTAAGTGGAAGTATTGTAAAAAAATTGGATCTTTTAAATTGAGAAAGTTGCTTTTTATATAACATTTAAAGGCTGAATGAAAACGTATGTTTTTGCACTTTCTAACTCCTTTATCTTTAACCTTTCTTTTCCATCTTATCAATTAGTCAAAAACGCCATCACTTATTTTTGAATATGTAAATAATACCGACTTTAAAGTATTATACCCCAAGTTCACCGACTACGATGTTCGTTATTATATTTATGAGCTTCTTAAGGTACAAGCAGTAAATTATTTTACACGACATATTCTGATGCTTTGGAATGATTATTTGTTGGCGTCGTTAATTCATTGTTGTATTTTTGTTCCTTTCAAATTTGTGATAGGCATTGGACTATTGTCACTCAAAAGGTATCATGCACAGGGACGTAAAGCCACATAATGTCATGATTGATCACGAAAAACGCAAAGTAAATATCTTGTATGAAATGTTAACAGGTATCAAAATACATTACTAATATTCAATTATGATTTTATTATAGCTAAGATTGATAGATTGGGGTTTGGCAGAATTTTATCATCCAGGAACTGAATATAATGTGCGTGTTGCTTCTAGATATTTCAAAGGACCCGAATTGTTGGTTGATTTTCAAGAATATGATTATTCTCTTGATATGTGGAGTTTGGGATGTATGTTTGCTAGTATGGTAAACATTATTATTTCTTATTTGGAATGCAATAATATATTATCATTATCATCATTATTTATTTGAATCTAAATATACTTCTTTTGCAGATTTTCCGTAAAGAGCCCTTTTTTCATGGTCATGATAATTATGATCAATTGGTGAAAATTGCTAAAGTTCTTGGTACGGATGAACTTTTTGCATACCTTGATAAATATGATATAGAGTTGGATGCCCAATATGATGATATTTTGGGAAGGTAAATAAAAAAAATAAAATAATAAAACCTAATGGATTTTTGCAATTGATTTTGTACCCTTTTCAACCAATTTTTTTTCTTTTTTTATAAAAAAGATATCCGCGGAAAGCATGGAATAAATTCGTCACGAATGAGAATCAAAAATTTGTTACTAAAGAAGCCATTGACTTCCTTGACAAGTTGTTAAGATATGATCATCAGGTTATAAAATTTCTATTTCGTAAAAAATTTTTAAATTATTAAGTGCCTAATATTGGTTTGCATAATAGGAGCGATTAACACCTCAAGAAGCGATGGAACATCCTTATTTTGGTAATTAATATTTGAAAATATTCTTCCAATGATATCATATTATGATTTTAATTTTTATTATTATTATTTAGATCCAGTAAGACAACATCGAGATGGTAATGAAAATCGAGCATAGATTTTTTTTTTTTTTAAAAAAAAAAATGGACGATTGGGTTGTTCCCAAAAAGGGACATTGCTTCAATTTACCCGGGTTGTCTTTAGTGGGCAAATAATTAATAATTAATAATAGGACAGCAAAAAAAAAATGCACATGACCAGGAAATGGCGCTTGGACATATAAAAAGAGGGAACATGCTATTTAAAGGAAAAAAAAACTGTACATCGAATTTCATGTGGTTTATATATATATATATATTTTTTAAAAAAAAGCTACAACTTTTTCTTATCACAAAAATTTCTTATCCGTTCATTAATTTTATGAAAAAAATGATGATCATGGAACAATTTCTCTTTTAATATATAACTTACGGTTTTAATTTATATATATATATATATAATATCGTTTTGTAAAATGCAATAGAGAATTATAAATTACAAAAAAAAAAAAATTTAATTCATTAATTGTTTGTGATGTTTCCTATAGATTGTTGAGATAAATTTGATAAATTAGAAAACAAAGCCTGATGAAATTTGTCACCAAATTTGGGAGATACTGCTAATAATAAAGCTTCCATGGTCTCAAAAGGTTTATTAATCCATTTTTTTGCACATTCCAAATCTTCATTAACAATAACATCGACTGGATCTGCTTCTGTAATCTATTTAGTGATTTCAACATGAAATATTTATTTAATAAAAAATTTTTAAATTTTTAAATTAATAAATTATAAAATTGTAATTTATTATTATACATACAATATAACCTTCTTCAGCAATTGTAATAATTAATTTAATATTTTCTAGTAGAGTAAGTTGAAATAAAGAAGATTGATGAGCATCAGGATTTAAACTCTTTGTAGGTAATATTTTTATTGAATTTGGTATAACACCATAATCATACTCTTTAAGTACGTTAGAAAGTTCTTGTTTGATAAATTTATTTGTTTCTGTAGTTACGGAAGTTGTCATTATTACACAAAATATTATTGAAACAAAAAGAAAAAATAGTTGAAAAATGTTGACTATATCAACAACTGATCAACATGTGATATATTGAAAACACGAAATTTCGGTAAATACCGAATTTCTGGGAAAAATGTGAAAGTTAAATTCAATTCCTGTTCAGCTACCAGACCGCCGATCGAAGATCGAGAATTTTTTAAAAATAACATCAAATACTTTTGAAACTTTTGTTGTTACGCATTGGTTGGGTGTTTTCCGTTCTATCAACAATTTATTAGCTGTTCACTGGCGAATTTGTAAATTGTTGTCTTCACAATCCGTTACTCTCAAACTCAAGTAAATGAATTTATTCGGATGTCGTGTAATTTCATATTCTCGTCGTTTTTTTTTATTAACTTTCGAACTTTGTTTTTTATATTTTAAAAAGTTTTAACCCTTTTTCCTCGTACTGGGTACTTAAAGCTATAACCCTCTGTTAAACAATTTTATGGACAATGCCTCTCTATGATAACAAACCTGTTGCTCCGGTACCTGAGCCAAAGCTGGACCCATCCAAACACGGCAATAAACAAGTATGGGTGATCCCCTACAGTAACGAAGTTTTTGTTAATTACAAGTATCTTTTTTTCCTATAAATACGTTAAAATGAATATTTGCACTCTGGTGTTCTTTTGTTTCGTTGCTTATATTACAATGCAGCCAGTAAAGTGCTTGTATATTAGTTCATATCATTCCTTAACTTTATTTTCTTGTTTTTAAATAGAGATTATCTGAATCGTATAGCTTTTTATAACAGGCCAGAATGGCAGTGTGCTGTAACTAGTAAACAAGGTCTCACGTATGAAGAGGCTCTCGAGAATGAAAAGAAACATCGTGAGCAGCTCAAGAAATTTCCGGAAGGGTTGAAACAACATATTTTACAGATGGTGCAATTTAGTAAGTGTTCTTCTTGCAAAGTATTTGTGATGCAAGATTCAAGTTGTCCTAAGAATAAAGGATTATTATGCTAACCATCGTTTTTATTATAGGTACTGATCGTCTTGATGTCTTGGCCAATCAAATCTTCGATAAATACAACGAAGAGTTTACGCTTGGTGAACATGTAACTATCAAAGACGAAAGCGAAGGGAAAAAGAGGTATGTAGTATGTATTTCAATCTTATTATGAATCCCCTTGGATGTACTCGCGTTTTATCAACATACATTTTGTGTCTCTTTGTCATACTAATAGGTCAAAAGGAAAGGTTATCGACGTAAAAATTTCTACGGTGCCAGCTGCTAAAGGAATCAAAGGGAAGAGTTTTAGAACAAGGAAACAAACTGCATCAACGCAAGCCATATATCGCGTTCAAATGCTAGATAAGCAGGGAAGTCCCATTCAACAAGTAGTGAAGAACGGAAATCATAGATATATGATCAAGACTTTTAACGGCGGTGATAATTTGAGGTTTGTAGTTAATGTTAAAGATAAGCATCATCAGGATTTTGTATTTGCTAAACTATATCTTGTTTCTTTATAGTCGTAATAAATTGACGTTCAATAAGACCCTGATCCGTTTGTTCATTAAACAGTCCACAACCAAAGATACCTATTTGCACGCACCATGGATAGTTAAGGATAACTTGGCCAAGAAATATAAAGTAAATACTAAGCTCCCTGATGATTTGAAGAAGGCAAAAAGTGAAGCGCGAGAAAAGAGCAGGAAGCGAAAGGTAAAAAAATATATATGTAATAAAAAAGGTCACAATGTTTGGTATGAGAACGTTATTTAACAATTACGGTATTTTTCATAAAATTTAGGGCAAAACAATACAAGAAGGTCCTTCAAAGAAAGCTAGAACGAGCAAAGGAATGAACACTAGGACTCGAGGTGCTAGAAGAGAGGATAACGCTCAGAAAGACAAGAGAGGAACGATCTCTGCTAATACTACACGAGGTAAAAGAATGGCAGCATCAAAAAGACAAGCGACTATGAGTAAGGAACAAGTAAAAAGAGCGGCAGAGAAGAAACGACAGAAAGAGCGTGAAAAGAAGAAGAGGGAAGCTGAACGTAAGAGGGAAAAAGAGCGTAAAGCAAAGGAGAGAGAGGCTCAGAAACGATTAAGAGCTGAGCAAAGGAAGAGTGTGTAATTTTGTTAAGATGATTTCTTTTACTTTATGAACGATTTCCATTATACTTATTATCTTATCATTCATTATTAAATAGCAAAATATCCAATAGAAGATTTGGACGTGCCTCTTGATAGAAGCTTACTCTCAAAGAAACCTCCTATGGTCCTTGATTTCAAAATTCCTCAGAAGTACATTGGAACATTTTTGATGACGTGGAACTTCTTCACGGTGTTTGGGTAACGTCGATATCTATTTTTTCATTATAATGATTTTGTCTAATATCACTGCCTCGATATTTACCAAGGTTTTCTTTTATTTTAGAAAACCTCTAGGTGTTTCCTTTTTCACGCTCGATGACCTTGAATTATCATTTTATCACAATATGATGCAACCTCGCTGTACTTTAGTGATTGAGATGCATGCAGCTTTGCTCAACGCGATCATCAGAGATCGTTTACAAGCTAGAAGTAAAAAACGTCAACCAGTTCCTCGCGTTGCTCCTGCTCTTAGGGACCAGATTAAGACCGAAACTGGTCCAAACGATATGGATGTGGACATAAATGGAAATAGCGTTCTTGCGTCTCGAGACGCTCTTGAAAGATTTGTAAAGATTTGGGACAAGAAAGTTATTCCCCCCAAAGATTCTCGAAAAGGATGGGAATGTGTACTAATTGGCTGCCTTTATCAGGTAAATATAAAATTATCTAATTTGGTTTTTGAGTTTAATTTATTACTGGCATTTTGTTATATCTTGATTTATCTATATACAGTTGGGGACACACGAAACAATCCCTAACGTGGATCGTATACTCTCTCATTTGGCCCCTATTGATAGCACCAATGCATCCGAAGAAAGTTTTGAAGAATACTTCACTACCCTTGAGGTAGCTGATAAGTTGCAGATAATGGAATTCTTGATAAACAACGTTGCAAAAACCACCCTGATTCATGAACACATCGAAGGATGTGTTAACAAGCAAACGGAGTTGAATAAAGAAAAGAATGAAATCATCAAGGAAAGGAAACATATGTAAGTGGTATAAGAATACCAATACTTTAATTATGTTCCGTCATTAATTTTCTCTTATCATGATAACAGCGCGAATTCCCTTGCGGAAATCACCAAAGGAAACGTTTCCGTGCCACGTGTAAAAGGAAAATCGTCTACAGAATCCATGAATGGTGAAGACAGTCTAGTTTCAAGAAAGCTTAAGCTGGAGGAAGAAGATCTTGCATTACAAAAGAAAGTCAGTATATATCTCTTTTATTAATATACTCTACATCAATCTATCAATTTTGTTATATCTTATTTTAATGATTTATTTTTAGGAGGAGCATGTTGAAAAAGAAAAACGTAGATATGCATTACCACGGACAGGCCCAATGGGCTACGATAGATTTCATAATAAATATTACTATTTTGATGAAGCAGGATTAGTTGTTAATGAGAGATATGGTACAGGTAGAGTCTTGGTTCAGGTCCCTAGCACTAAAGAACTTGCAGACACATTAACTGAAGCTATGCGCCAAAAGTATAACAAAAGAAGAAAAGTGGAAGAAAGCTTTGGAACAGAAGAGACGCAATGGGGATATTATGAAGATTCCGAACAAGTATTTACAACTTTCGAATAAGAATGTTTTTAACACTCGTGATTTACATTACAACGAGAGCGAATTTAGTAAATAACAGGCCAAATCAGGCTTCATTATATTAATGTAATTATGTCCTGTTATTTAGGTTGACGATTTGCTGAAATGGTTTAATGAAAAGGGCAAAAGAGAACTAATATTAAAGAAAGAAATAAGCTCCCGACTTCTCGATATCAAATCGGGCATGGTTAAGCGAGTGCAGGTATGTGAATTAATGGCGAATAATGAATTTCGGGCAATTCGAGGATTGACTAATTATTTTTTCCTGAGAACTCGATCTTTACTAGCGTATATCTTTGTTATCTTTTCGTTTTAGGATCTAATTGCTTCACGAAAAACCGCTGAAGTGCGCCGAAGTAGACGCACTCAGGCGACAAAGGCATTGCTTTCGCAACAATCTTACATGAAGTGGACCAACAAGTTGTCTAAGTAAGACTTTTTTTATCTTGAAAACATAAAAAAAAAAATTAAATAGATTTAGTAATAAATAATAAGAATAAAAAATAATTATTGAAAAAAAAAGAGATTGTCCAGAAGTTAAAACCGGATTGGGTTCGCTCAATCGTCCCCAGGCCTGTGTCATTACCTCATCGTGGTGCCTGGGTGAACAGGAAGTTTAAATCCTGGCCAATGATGACACAACTATAGTGTTCTTTCATTCAAGTTAATTTATTATAATGCTAAATTCTTACTTTCACCTTTTATTTTTTTAAAAAATAAAATAAAATAGGATATAAACGACAACATTTATTTAAGGTATGCTTATATCTTAAACGGCTTATCATAATCCAAGATACTCATTAAAAATAACATGGTTTTTTTCAAAGTTCTTGATATTTTATTTTGCTTTTTTTATTTTTATTATTTCACACTCCTAAATATGCTAAATCTTACACTATTATTTATTACGTTCTATTATTTACACGCATTCTTTCCTTACACGTATGTTGCATTTTACGCCTTTTTATTTATAAATAACTTAATAAAAATTTGTCTATCTTGAAGATTCATATAGAGTTGAGATTAAATGAATTTATTTAAAGTCTAAATTTAGTGTCGATTCTTTCCAAACCAGTTACAACATTTGAAGAATTTGAAAGGAGATTAAGAACCAATTTAGCCGAATTTAGGACACAGTCATTTATACTAACACCCCAATAACTCGCACCTGTAACGCTCAATTGATTTGGATAATACTTTTTAATTGCATAATGCAATTCTTCAAGTCTTGAATAGTGACCAACATAATATTGAGGTATACAATTCTTGTGTATATCAACAAGATAATAAAGTGGGGTAGAATAGATTCCAAGATGTTTTTCCAAAATTTCCATGGATTGCTGTAATAAGATATCTTTATTTGGAAAATCAACTTTTCCGGAAATGGAATTAAAATAATGACCACCAATCATCACGGTTAATTTTGTGTATGTTCTTGGAGGTTCATCTTGTAGTGGCATAGCGTCTGAATCAAATACTACGCCAAGAATGTGATAAGGATTGTTTGGTGTTGATTGTGGTATTAAATATCCAAATCCTTTAACCGGTAATATCTTTGGATGATTGTATGCTATATTGATAGTTGCTACCGAAACTGATGGATTATAATCCAAGTGAGGAATTGTTCCTTTGTCAGGAAGAATATGGGAAAGTTCGCGTGAAGGTATTGTACTGATTATGTGATCAGCTTCGTAAACTCCATCATTTGTTGAAATCTAAAGAACGAACCGAGTTATTAATTTTTTTTTCTTAATAAATATTTTATTCACAACGACAATAAAGTAATATTAAATCACCTTTATCTTTTTCCCGAATTCCAATTTAATTACTCGATTATCCGTTTTTAATTGTACATTTTCTCTGTTTTTCAAATCATTTACAATGGCTGATGGTAATTGTTCAATACCATCTTTAAAAGAATAAAGACTAACATCTTTCATTATTGCCAAAAGTTCTTTATTTTCATCATTAACAATTTTCAATAAATCCTTATCTTGTTGACATAAAAAAGCTTCTTTATTGCCCATCAATAAACCTTTAATGACGGAACCATGCCTTTGTTCTAAATCATATAGCCTTGTAAATATTGATTTGACGGAAAGCTTTTTTACGTCACCGGCATAGATTCCATGTATAAGTGCACTGATCAATATATCTGACACGGATTTATCGAATCTTCTCGAAATAAATTCATGAATGGATTCATCCTCATAATTTTTTGAGGATTTAACGAACGGTTCTAGGAGAATTGACGATGCCGTCTTTAATAGGAATTTATTTAACATTACGGATTTTAGGCTTGAGAGTAGTGATGATCCTGGAAGCTTCACTAGTCTATCTGGATAATATATATATCGATTTTTTGAAGCATCATCATTCTTTGTAACAGCATGTAAAGATGAAGTTAAATTCAATTTATTAATCTAAAAGAGAGAGATATATATATACATATATACATATTATATATAATTATTATGATTTAATATTCAAACGTAAAAATCATTAAATATTCATTTCCATATTCATATTAATAACAACAAAACAACTTGCCATATCTAATACAACCGGACCTCCTATCCCATTTGGTCTCAAAGTTCGTGGACCTTGTTCAAAAAGAATTTTATGTTCCCCAACTCTCTTACTTTTTATCCAACCTCCGAACCTATTTGAACCTTCTAATATTGTGATTTTTGTTGTAGAAGGTACGTGACGAGATAGATACCATGCTGCACTTAATCCTGATATACCTCCTCCTAAAATTACAAAATTATTTGGTCTTGACATAATTATACTTTAAGGTTAGGGAAATCTAAATTTTGTTTCGATGAAGACATGAAACAATGAAAACGGCATATCAAGCATTAAATGGTTATTTGTATTTTTTTTAAATCAGGAATCCTATTAAAATTTTTCATTATGATCCCTTTCGAACTGCTTTTGAATTATTGATTATTATTTTTTGATGATGAAACTCTTGTACCACATCTTTCTGTGCACTGTTATACAGAGAATTTCGGGGACACAAATTTTTTGAAATTTAATAACTAGAGCTATGCTAATTTTATATTTACATGCGGTTTGTGGATCTCTCGTGATTAACTTGCATGACGTATATCGTAACTCAAATCATGAGGATCGGCTAATCGGGGACCATGTATACATCATAATCAAAAAACATTAGGGCCGATGTGGGCAAACTTTATTGATATGGGCAGATATATGATTTGATATGCACGTGCAAGAAATATTTTTCTGATGGACAGGGTTGGCAAGGTTGCGCAGAAGAATGAATGAATCATGTGGCGTAATACAGTATGGCAAATGTAGTACTTCGCAACGAATATGAATGAAGTGAATTATCGGGGAAATTTATTACATATTCCAAATGCATTACACACTCTCATAAACCTTCACGAAACAAATAAAAATATAAGCCCGAATTGTTGGGCAAACTTTATTAAAACGTTTTAGCCAAAAACTTCAAAAAAGAAAGTTACCAAAAGATGGTGACCGAGGCTGGACAAGCTTGTCTGAGCTCGTCAAATCTTCTGCTTTAAAATATCAGCAATTACATAATCTTTTTTCATCCTTAGTTAGATTTAAGACATATGATGGGGGGATAGATCTAATCCGCGCTATTTTTTCTTTCCTTGTGCTATTAAAAAGTTTATACATCTTTTCGGATCTCTCTGTCTTTTTTCGCAAAGCTTCATCCGAGCATTTTGACTCAGGAATCGCCTCCCTAACCTCAAAGCCTGTTACCATGAACTGAATTCACAGTGACTTGTGGCATCAATAAAGACGATTATCAAAAAAGATACATCATAAATTTCATTTCGGAAAATTATCAGTGAAACTTTAATATTGATGTTACAATTATTACAAGCTATCCTATATTAAACTATCGAAATCTGATACAATAAACTTATCACACATTAACTTCCTACATAGATATCTTAACCGGTGAAAAAAAAACTCCTTTGGTCAAGCGCTTATGCCCTTTATTTAATGCCTCATAAAATTTCATGATAGAATGGTTTTAACACCTACCACCAACTTCCGAGAACCCCTCCACCGTCCTTGGAACTTCCACATGCTGTAAATCCATTGTGATGATGGTGTTTTCAAAAAGATATTTAGATGCAGAAATTTTAAGGCGAAATTCATTGGACTGTAAGGTGTAGGTTTCGATATCTGTTATTCTGTTTTTAGTGGCTGAAGGTAACGCAAAGAACAGGGCTGTTAGAATAACTTTGGAGCAATATTCCAATTTTTGGAGGTCTCCTGTCCTTTTACTAGGGGTATTAAAAACTCCATCCTCCTGAGCTAAAATTTCGGTCCCTAAAGATTTCAAAAGACCCTTTCCATCTAACTTCGGACCACCACGGCTGGAAACATTTAGTAATCCTTTAAGTTTCTCATATGACTTTGACGCCAGCTCACCACAACTTAACTTTAAATCGTCCTTTCCAAGAAAGGCATTTCTGATCAATGGAGTCCATACATATGCACTGAACTCGTGTTCAGACATTGGTTGAAGTAGGGTATCATTTTTGAATAAGAAATAGAAATGATCAAAAAGAATTCGTACATAAATAAGATCATTAGATGCAACGGACATGTCAATCGGATTTTCGTTCAAACATCTTGCCAAAGATGCTAAATCCCCTATGTCTTGAAACTTATCCAAAAATATCAATACCTCCTCCTCACAATCCATTATAAACTTGTCAATAAATCGGTTGTCAGTAAAATAGATAGATGCAGTTTCACAATCCTGAATTTGATCTGCTATGAACTGTTTGAAATCAAGAGGTAGAAATTTTGTGCAACTGGTGTTATTAATGTTGACAACACCAATGGATAGAGGGCTTTTCGCCAATTCAGTTTTCTTCACTTTTGAGTAAGCGAAGCTCAAGATATCGACATTATCATACATCAACTTCTCACCCGGCAGGATTTGTGTCTGGTATGATTTTAAGACTTCGTCCGCTAAGTCGCGGTTGATATATCTTCTGGTTGTTTTTTGCTTTTCATCCTTTTCTGATACCAAAGATGTGCTTGAATCAATGGTTTTAACTCCATTTATATCAATGGGCTCAATGAGATCGACTGGTGTTTGTTGTTGTGTAAATAATCAGTCTTAAAATCTACACTGCTGTTGCTTCATCCATTATAATTAATTTAGAATGTCGTACTAATAATGCTCTTGCTCATGCTATTAATTGTTGTTGACGTTGTGAAAAATTACTTCCATTCTTATTGAAAGGTGAATAAATGTCAACGTTTCTCTTTTGTTTTATTATGATACCGATTCATTTGTCACGGGTGATTTTCGTTTAACGATTAGGTTAACGTAGAATCTATATTTTCATTATCTGCATCTTGAATGATGTGAACTCCTCGAAGTGATAGATAAAATCAGTTAATCTTTTTTTTATGTTTTTATTCTCTTCCGAGTCATAATAATTAAGATCATTTCAAATTAATTAATTACCTTAACGTGTTGTTAAACAAAATGGGATCTTGCGGAATATTAGTGATTTTTACTTCAACGATCTTAAAGACCAATGGTAATAATATCGATGCCATCCAATTCAATAGTTGGTTGTCGCAAATGTTGATTTTCCACAACCTGTTTTTATTTTTTTTTTTTACAAATAAAAAAAACAATTGAATTTTCTTTATTTTCTTTCATAAGAATAATTAGCAAATTGATAATTCATAATGTTCATACTACATACCAGTTCTTCCAACAACACCAACTTTTCCTGATGTGACTATATCAAATGTAACTCCTTTAAAGACGGGTGGAAGTTCAGGTCCATAAGATATCACCAAATCTTTAAACATGTACTTCTCCTTAACGGACCATTCTATTATCTGAAATTATTGGTTTAGCTTCAACATCTAGTGAATCTGAATAAAGTACGTCATTCTATGGCATTCATATTTCGCTTCCATAGGAAAGTTTTTTATTTGAATAGATAAAAGTAAAACATTGACTTACCACTTCAGTAAAATGCCTGATACACCAGTTGAAATCGCCAGTGAATTGAAGTGCTTAACTCCAAGAATAGTAAGGTTTTTACATTATATCTTTCAATAATAGAAAATAAACTTGTAAAAATACAAACGCATTTGCAATTGTTTCAAGCCGAATACCCAACCAACATTGGATAATGATTATAAGGAAATATGCCCGATTTTCAATATCAACGATTGCCTCATTCATACTATCAATTAAAAATCTATTTGAGTGAATTGTTCCTAAACCTACAACAAAAATATCATTTAAAGATAAGACAAATTAAAAAAACCAGTCTTGTTCACGATTAGCTCAAATCGTAGGTATGACTCTGATAAAGAGACAAACTAAAAAAAAGTCTCTTAATTTATGCTTAACGATATGTAGAGCGCAGCAAAATAATATAATGTCATAAGCGGAACCAAAGGAATACAAATACAATACTGATTAAAATAAATGTTCCAAGCACAACCGCTAGAGTGCTAAGAAACATGCGTTAAGTGTCAGAAAGTACATACATTAACGCATTATTGCATACACTCTTTATCTCATTTTTTAGAGGATCTCCCTGTTTTATTATGAATGCGCGTTGATCAAGATTTTTGTAATGCGATTATAATAACGTATTTTCCCCAACAGCATATTATCAAAACCAATCCAGTAAAATATGGTGTCCCCACCTTTTATCCTCCTTTTGCAAATATAAGCAAAAAATCAAGCAAAAAATCAAACGAAAGCTCTAATACAATTTCAAACCTATCATTATTTGCATCCTACCTTATATTTATATGCGAACTTGAATAATCCGCATATAAATATAAGGTAGGATGGTTTATTACTCGGTTAGTTTCTTTGAAACATGTCATCACGATGTTAATGATTTTCTACCTTTATAGATGTTCTAAAATAAAATGGACACATTACTACATATTATTCTTGTTATACAGTATATCGGCATTTTGATATTCGCTGTGAAAATCGTCAACACGTGTTTCGTTGGCGCAAATTCACCTGATTTTAATCACATGCTACGAAATCTGTCAATTAACTTGATGTTTGATATTAAAATCAAAAGAACTTCCGAAATCTTTACTTTTTTCACTCTTTTCACGACCACATACTGCACACGACCCCTTATTACATAATAATTATTCAACATTTAGGATGGTTTAAAGTCTCGAAAGAAGGTGGATCTAGAAAAACTAAAAGTGGATCTAAGTAGAGCGAAACATAAAGAATATAATATATAAATTTGTGGCTAAGTTGTTATGTAAAGTTGCGCAAATTTTGTAACGCATTATTTTTTTATTGATTGAAATTTTATCACCCTGTCTCATGGTCTTGAGAATTTTGCATAGCCACCTTTGCTTAATTATAAATATCATACCCAAAATCCCCTCTATTTTTCTCAAATTTTCTCCTTTCTACCAAAATTATTGTAAAAATCTCAAAAAAAAAAAATTTTTTTTTGAATTTCCTTTCAATTCTCATAAATTATCATAATTTCCTTCATCAATATGGACAAGGCAAACCAAAAACAATTCTTTAACCACCATTAACATAATCTATGACAATAACAACAATTTTATCTAATAGAATTAACAGTCTCTCTTCCCAGCTTAATAGATATAGACATAGAAGTTACTACCTCAAAAATATCTATAATGATCTTCAATTTCAATTAAAATATATGGAGCAAAATTGAAAGATTACAAAGATTAAATGATATTTAACTATAGACCTTTGAAGAGAAGTGAATCAACTTTGATGAAATTACGACTGTTTATTGAATCAGCCTCAATATAACATAAACATTAATTATAGATGAGAAAATTATTGCATAGTATTCTATAATAAAATAAAAAAAATAATGCAGAAATTTTATTATAATAGTTTAAAAAAACTATCATGTAAAAATAACTTTTTGAGATTGAAGTTTTAAAGATATAAACTTGTAATTCTTGAGAAGTCATTCTTATTTTGTATTAATAAAGTTTTATTATAAAACAAATCCTTAAAGCATATTTATTTTATTTGTTAATAATAAAATAACTTTATATAAATAAATTCTTAAAAGAATTTGTTAAAGAATAAAAGAGAACCCTTTATTAATAATTATATATAATCATTATATACATAAGGATATATCTTAATTATTTTAAAAAGTATTTTGAAGATTTAGTTAATGAAATTTCTATACTTCCTGACTTAGAAACTGAGATTGTGAACAAATATCAAAATAAGATGATATGGAAAAGCATGTGATGCTTTTTCTCTATAAGTAAATACTTTTTTAAATAAATGTGAGCTTTAAACTAAGTTCAGCTGTTATTTAATCATTAAATATTTTAGTTTACCTAATTAACAGTTAGATAATGATATAATTTATATAAGTAAGAAAAATATAAATAAATAAAATTTTGTATAGCTTTATTTTAAGACATTTTGTTAAATATTATGAATATAAGTAAGATAGATTATTTAAGAAATCTGATATTTATAAAAAAAGTCTATAGATTGAAAATTTTATAGTTAATTATATAATTTACTTATTTAAATAATATGATAATAATTTTGTATTATAAGTTCTGATTAATATCTTGAATATCTTATTTCATAATAATATATAAATATATTTACATAATAAATGTTTAATAGAAATTTAGTAAAAGTTTATATTTAAGAAAATTTAATATATAAGGAACCACTTTTTATTCTCTTATAATTTGTTTTTTTAAAAATTTTTTACAAAAAAGCATAATTTCTAATACAAAAATTTATAAATTAATTAATAATCTCACTTTTATTAATAAGAAAAAGATTATCTTATATTCTTACTTTTATAAAAATTTTAATAAAATAGATAAAGCATTAGCTTTTCTTGATACTTATAAATGCTTGAAATTTACTTTAGCATTAATTAATAATGTCAAAATTAATAATATCATTCGATATTTATTATAAATTATTAATATAATTTAATTGGTAATTTATCAATTCACATTAAAGTATATTTTGAAATGAAATATGAAAAGATTTTTTAAAAATTAATATATTTTAAAAATAAGAACAACTTTTTAAATATTTGATATATATTCATTAATTTTGATTTTATCTTCTAATTCAATTTAGATGAATATTAAAGTAAACTATTACTTTATCATAATTGGTTAATATTAACTTAATATTTTTAATAACATATTTATTAATTCA
Source organism: Funneliformis mosseae (assembly GCA_910592005.1). Classification (NCBI taxonomy): domain Eukaryota; kingdom Fungi; phylum Glomeromycota; class Glomeromycetes; order Glomerales; family Glomeraceae; genus Funneliformis; species Funneliformis mosseae. The sequence continues at coordinate 826 of CAJVPP010000904.1, read as the reverse complement.
TTATCTAAAGCTAAAGATATTTTAACTATTAAAAATATCAAAGAAAACTATTAAACTATATATTTATAATTCATCTCATAAATTATCAGACAATATTTCAAATGATATTTCTGATATTTTAATTTATCTAAAATTTATACTATGAAAAAGAAATCATGAAATTTATAATAAATATGAATAATTTGTATCTTTTTATCATAAATCTAAAGCATATAAAGAATTAAAAAAAGAAATAAAATTTCTTATAATTGTTGATAATGTTAGAAAGGAAAATAATTTGCTTAACTAACAAATTAAAAGTTTGTTCTAAAATAGTATATTATAATATAATAAAAAAATAAAAGAATATTATAATATAAGTCAGATTTTCAAATTATATATGATGATATAATAAATAATAATTTAGAATTTTTTAAAAAATCTTTCATAATAAAATTATTATAAAAGTTTAAAGAAAGTAGAATATTCAGAAATATGTGATGCAGATATATGCGTATATTGTTACACCTAAAAATGATATGCAAAAATGATTTTTTTTTTTTTTTTCTATTAATGTGCGGTGACTTAAGGCCCTGCTAGAGGAAAACTTGTTAACCAAGTTAATATTACCCTCGAAACTTGGCCTTTAAAGTCTCTGATTCACAGTTAAGGGATACAGCAACCCAGCACTAGAAGCACATCCCCATCAGTTGCCACCTAGTTAGACTACCTATAACAGCTATACCTGCAATTATAAGCTCACTAGACCGTCAGGTACTATCATCTTTTGGATAGAGGGTTCACATCAACTATAGAGCTTGTCACACTTTATTTTTACCAATCTAAT
>CAJVPP010000903.1:0-24822 GCA_910592005.1 Funneliformis mosseae | reverse complement strand
AAGATTTAGATATGGAAGAATCAACACCCGAACCAGTAGCTGAGCCAGTTAGAATAGAAAAAGCATTAAAAGCACCTGGAAAGTGATCAAGCTAATATTGTCTGGTACATTGGCGGGAGAACTCAGATTGTTACGGGTTGAGAAATTGCTTGTTGAATTTTTCTGCTATATATATTATATAATATATTAAATTATATAATAGATTTCATTTCATTGAGTTAATTTTGTTAATTTTATATAATTCATAAAAAAAAAGTACGTTTCCCAATTATTTTATTTTTTTTTAAAAATCATAAAACATTTAAAAATGATTGATATTACTTATGTAATAATATATGGCCCTGAATTAGTTTGATCAAAATTTCTTGATTGTAAATGTTAATCGGGCTCACGGATCGGAACACTAAATAACTATAGATTAAACAAGGTAAGAATAGAGAGATACATATATTTTTCTTAATTTGAAACTTCAGATATGGAAAAATAAATAAATTTTATTTGAATATAAAGAATTTGATAATCATTAAGTTTTTTTTTTAAGATTTCTTTTCTTTTCCATTCTCATCAAAAGAATCGACTTCTGTGGATTGTTTTTTCCAGATATTTTGATCCTTCCTTTTCTTATCATCAAGTTGTTCATCACTAGGTTTTCTATAACTACCACCAAACTTATCCCAAATGGTAAAATATTGACCATAATTATAGTTAAAATATAAATGATGAAGCGCATGATGTGCCGCACCATTGATAAATGATCCGGATGTAAGGAACTTACCTAAAAAAAAAAAAAATATTTGTTATTATTAATAAATCAAAAGAAACCTTTAACGATAAAAAAATTTTTCTCCCTGATTAAAAAAAAAAAAAAGCATGAACGGTTACCATCATGAATCATGATTGTCCAAAGATTTACAAAGGTGAATAACCCTACATATATATACTTATGTAAAGGAAACAAGTATACGAAAAGATGATAAGGAACAGATTGAACATATCCATCTAAGGGGTGAAATGCGTGAGATGCGTAAGGCGTTGGGACTGTAATCGGAAAGTGATTAATCGTCAAATCTCATTTGTAAATAATCAAAAGAAAAAAATGAAAATGAAAAAAGAACACTAACTGATCCAACGATGATGAGGCTATCATATAAATAAATAAATATATATATATATCAAAAATATGAGAATTAAATACTTCTTTTTTTTTTTGAACATCCAATGAAAAAAAAAAAGAATACCTTATGCAAATGCTTGTAAATGAGTGGATGATGCAACCATCGATGAATCCAATAAATGCACATATCAGTAAAGAATAAAAACCAAAAAATAGAGAATACAGCGTAAAATAACCCATATTTATTAATATCTTCATATAAAAAAGAATACCCTCTAACTTCACCAAAAAACCAAGGTACTGTAGCGAGACTAGTAACAGGAAAACCTATAGCAGATAACCTTATTTCTTTCGCTATTTGATTTTTCAAAAATTTCGGGTGTTTCATTAATTCTTTATCAAATACAGCAAAGTATGATAACGTTGAAAAGAAAAAGTAGAAAAAGTATGCAAAGAAATTTGTAAGAATGAATAATGATAAAATTTGCCTATAACTATTTTCACGAGGCATTACATTATTAGCATTAAAGGTGTAATTTGTTTGAACTCGCGGGTAAAAACGCGCGTATAAATCATCAAAAAGATAATCGTCCGCAAAATCTAGTGCTATATCTACCATACTGACAATTCTATGCAAGAAAGAATAGGAATTTGAAAAGAAAAAAATGAAAAAAAATTTTTAGGGTTAGAATCTAATTTCACATGCAAGTAATTTATCTAATTTATCTTAGATCATCCAACCTAAAATGAATTTGTTTATTTTGATAAAATAGTGAAACAAATAATTTCCCTTTATAAAAAAAATATTTTTATTAAAAAAATAAACCCGAGCTTTGATGACATCGTAAGATTTGAAAATTCGTTTATCAAATAAAAAATCATTTGATTTTTTTATTTACAAAAAAAAAAAAAAAAAAAGGAAAAAAATTGTCTCATCAAAATTATCCCTTATAATATACAAGTATTTAATATCTATCATCCCTTTTCCCTGATTAAAGATCACAAAAGAATTAAATTAATTTTAAATGTTCAAAAAATAAAGTTATTGTAAAAACCAATCATTCTAAAAACAATAAATGAAAATAGATGACAAAAAAAAGAACCTGTTTGTACAATTAAAATGGAAAGACAATGCAAATTGATAAATTGATAACAAATAAAATGTGTATGACGTAAAAAAAATTTCACATGAATGAATCTTATAAAAAATTTATGCGAGAAATAAATAATTTTGTTCAATGAATTGACTGAATTAGTAGAAGGAAGAGAAGGGACCATTAAAATGAGACGTACAAGATGGTCGTCTAATCAAAAGAAAGAGATGAATGTCTATTGTTAGTATAGATAGATGAAGATAGAATCCAACCACTGGAGAATAAAAGTAAAATTTATCCTTACCTAACACATTGTTTCCTATTAACATGAATTATAAGTTTCGCTACATCTAATCATTTTTGAAGCTTTACTATTATGGTTCTTTTTTACGAAACTAGCGTTACTACTATTCCTTTTTGGAATAGGTTGTTCGGGACTAGCATAATTTAAATAAACTCCATTTACATAATTCTGTTTATAAAAATCTGGATCTTTTTGTTCGAAATCTGGTGTCATAGCGGATCTTCGTCTAGTATACTTCGTTACCTTCCACATTTCGTATTGAGATTTAATCTTTTTAATTAATGACATTGTAATTAAAAGTTGTATTTAAAATTGAAACTTAGTGAGGGTGAGATGACAGTCTGTCAAATTACGAAACGCTACTAAATAAATCAATATATAAATGATAAACCTTTTTGAAAATAAAAAGGATATCTTTTGTAAAAAAAAAAGCAAATAAATAAATAGAAAGTATTGAGAAGAAGAGAGGAAAAAGGGAGTCGAAATATAATGATAAAAAAGGGAATACAAGAAAAGGAAAGTAAAAAGAAATAAAAACTGAAAATCACCTTTTTTGTGATAAAACGATATATTGTAGTGATGATTAATGCAGTGATGTTTAATCATTTTGTCGAGTGTATTGGGAAATATTTAAAGTCCATTATTGAACACAGATTGTAATACAGAATATTAAGATAAAGAGTTTATTTATATTTGCGTTTTATTATTTATTTATTTTTATTATTTTATTCATTTTATTTTATTTTATTTTTTTTTTTTAATTATATATATAATTAAAATTACAAAAAAAAATATATAACAAAGATTAATGATTCTCGCTTATTTTTTCGGATCATTTTTAATACCGCCATTACTTGACCCTAATAATTCGTGCATTTTTTTTTGAGTCAACGCGTTAGAATAATGGAAGACGGCCTCGCTGACCCAATTTTGCTTGTAAAAATTGGATCTTCTCTGATCTTCAAGATTGACTGAATGTTCACCTAATATTAACTACATGTAAACATAAATGTTAGATCTCACGTACTTATAAAATTAATAGAGTCGCAATAAATAAATTTAATTACTTCTAAATCTCGACTTTGACTTTCCACCCATTTATTAATAAATTCAACGGGGGATTTCGCGAAATTTAATAAAAAGTCGCGTTTGGTTTTCGAATTGTTTATACTTTGTACACATTGAACAATCTAAATATATTATCAAAAAAGGCGGGTCAGAATTTTAATTAAAATTAAATAAATTATGTTTAGAAGCGAACCTTGTCATCAAAGGTTTGTATTTCCCTTTGGTTCGCAACGTTTGAAAAGATAGAAGAAAGTCTCGTTTTATTAGGGTCGTCAAATTCAACTTCAATATCGTAAGCATATCTTGATTGGTGAAAATCTTTGTCTACTCTAAAAAAAAATTTAGGCAGAAACAATTCAACATTGAGGAAGGAAAAAAAAAAAAAAAAGATTAATTCGAAATTCATACCGAATTGTATATTCTATGACTATAGGATCAAGAGGTTGCAAATGTTTATTAAGCAATTCCGGCATTTGCGGGAAAATCATCCGCGGACAATTGAAAAGCTAGAATAAGAATCGTGTCAATATAATTTGAATATATAAACAAATATAACGTGAATTTTGAAGAAAAAATTTTTTGGACATACAGATTCTAAACGCGCATCATTGTTAATTAACCTCTTATCTTCATTGTCTTGTAAATTATTAATCTACAATTATAAATTATAAATCATTTTTTTTTTTCATTTTTTTTTTTTTTACTAAATATCCGCCTCATAAATTCGAACCTTAATATTTTATAATAACCTTAATATATTGCCATAATGCCATAATAATTCCAGGTTTCGTTCCTTCATGTATGTCTAGCAAGTCCGCCAATTCCTCAGACAACTTATATTTTTGTGGTATATGCTCCAAATTGAAGTATATTTTACATTTAAGATTCGTGTCTCCCTTTCGTTTAATCTCAAATCCATCAAATCCATCAGGATTAGAAGAAGCCTTATTCCACTGTGATACATAAATATAAATTAAAAATTTGTAATCTATTAATAATTACTTAAAATGATGAAAAAAGGTTCCTTGCCTCAATTATATTTCCATCTGGGTACATTTCAGGATCTCTATTCAACTCAACGATGATAGATTTAAAAAAAGTGGAAAATTTTCTAGGTGGCGATTTAGTAGACTTGGTTGCATTTGGAAGCTGTTTATAAATATTTTTATAATATATATATATATTTATTTATATATTTATAATCGTAATAAGTAATTAGCAATTTAAAAGAAATAAAAAGAAAACCAAATAAAAAAATTTTTTATATTTACGTCAAGCAACCTTCCTTCGATTCTGAGTATCCAAGCCGGTGTATTTGCGTCACAATATTCAAGTTCATTTTCATCGGTTTCCCTCTGTACGGGATTTTGATTTATTGCGGTATTGGAGATAAAAACTCGTAGTGTGCGTTTAACCTAATGCAGAATTTACAAAAAAAAAGTTAATGGAGTTCTCCGATTAAATCTCAATACAGAAAAAAATGTATAAATAAAAAAGTATAAATATTATAAGGATTACCCTCATTGGTTTATTAATGGTTTCCTGTATTTCAAGACGTTTCCTCGTAATTGTCGTGTCCAGTCTCCTTTCAAATTCTTGAAGTTCTGTATAAAAACGAGACTCGGGTACAATAGCATTTAGCTAATCCAATAAATAAAAATAAATAAATATTTCGAATTAATATAAAGTTTATCATTATGAAAAATTCTCACCTTCTCGGGAATATTTCGTTCAACCGCCCTCTTTTTCCTATTTAAAATGATATATTTTTTTTTTTAAAAGAAAGAATATACAAAGATCAAGTTTTCAAGATTTCTTTTTTCAGTAAAATAAACTTACTTTGACTGTTGTGAACCAATATTCAAAGGAGGGTCGGGATTAATGCGTTTTCTTATTACTGTTGGTACTGGTGCTATCGCTAATGTTGAAGGACCAGCGTGCTGTGAAGCAAGAATCGGGCGAGGTTGGTTTGTATTTGCCATTGTTGGCCTTTGTGGTTGAATATACTAATAAATAAATTAGAAACGTTATAACTTTATATTGATATGCACGCAGAAGTATGTTACACATATTCTAAACATATTCCTGGTGCAAGCCAAAAATGGGAAAGCTGAGCTGTCCGTTGAGTTTCTGCTAATAACTAAGAATCTATAGAATTGACGCGAGGAGTATGTATTAGCTTGTCGTGTAACTAACCTGAGATTGTCCATAAGACTGGTATGGAGCTGGGCGATACTGATATTGAGGTGGTATTCCTTGTATTCCTTGTATTCCTTGCGGAAGAACAAGAGGGTTTGAGTAGCCTGAAGGTGCGACAGCACGTTGAATTCTTTGTGGATTCATTTTTGTTTTGTTATTAAAAAAAAGGGAGACCGGCTTTTATAAAGAAAATCCCCTAATACGCCAATTAATGTGATAGGCTGGTTGGTCATGTGATAATACTTAGCCTAATTGGGTTAAACTTGAACATTTTCCAAAAATTTATTTTTTATTTTTAATGATCTTTTATTTTTATTGTTATATCTTTCATAAAATTTATATTAATAATTAATAATACAATTGTTTTAACACAAGTCATGCTCTTTTCTTTCCCATATCTAAAATATGAAATAATGATATTATCAATCATGAACAATAAAGTTGAATCGATTAAAGTTTTTTGAGAAAGATTACCTGAATATAGCTTTCGGATAAAAAAATCATTTGTGCATTGATTTCCTCAACAATTAAATCTTGAATTTGATACCATTGATCTTTGCCACGATGCTGAACATGAACTTTATAAATACCATTACCCTTGCCTGGTCTACCTTCATGGCAAATATTCGCGATTAAATCATAGTGAGTATCAAGCATTTCATCATCCGGATTCTCAAGGTCTATATTAAGTTTTATTAATAGAAATAAACGTTGATAAGTTATATATATATATATATTTTTTTAATTATATTAAAATTCGAAAAATCAATATCTTACAATCTCTCATGTCAATATTTTTGATTGGAAAGTTAACAATTGTTGGATTTTTCTCTGCAGACCAATTATTTTTAGTAAAGCGTTTGATATGAAAAACGATATAATTTGGTAGACGAGTCAGTTGAAACCTTTTCAAGGTTCCAACCGATTCTTGAGAAGTACGACCATCATATTTAGCAAGTATCGTTGTCAAAGCAATCTAGATAAGAGGATGTATTATTTATTATATTTTGAAAGATAAAAAAATGTTAAACTTGTCATGAATTTACCTGAGGGATAATGTTCTTTTCAACCCCATCCTTGAACAGGGGAGGTGCAGGCAAATCCAATGTTAAAAATAGAAAAGGTGATATATTGACCGAAATTTCTATTATTTAAAAATCAAAATAATACGTACATTATCATATATCGAGAGAGATCAAATTATGCGGACACTTTGACAAAATTAGGGACAAATGGCATTGTGATTTTGTTTACACCTTAATTTCACCCGCCTCTTTTATGTTCCTATGCTTCCCTCCAAATATAAAACCACTTTCACAAAAGTATACAGGTCATTCGCGTAAAGTCTTAAAATCTCTAGGTAGAGATGAAAGGATTGATAGCACGTCATGGAGGTTGTTGCAATAGTCAGCATATTCATAGTGACTGAATATAAATGATAAATAGATTTACATATCCCTGCGTAAAAAAATGACCGCATAATTTGATTGTCATCTGTGTTCTAAAAGCTATAGCTAAATAAAATTTTCTTTTTTACCTCTGTCAAGATCGAACAACAATCGTTCTTCTTCATCAGCATCATCTTTTATAAGAACCGATTGTGCTTCAACTTTGACCTCACCTTGAAATATCTTATAAATAATACCTAAAATTGATAATGTAAATATCAACATTAATGCAAATAAATCATTTATTCTATATATACGTACTCGACTTTGGTTTTCTCGTTCCACCTAAATCTTTATGCAACGTATTCAAAAACCAGGAAAGAAATTCAAGAGGATCACTTTGTTCAGCAAGTTTAAATTTTTTGCCGCTTGCGTTAACAATTTCTTGAAGTAACTCGTGTGGGCTGACTTGGCCTTTAAATGCTCTGGGATTCCAAATTTTTCTAACTAGAGTACTGAACCTTTGCACTGTAATGAATGATTAAGAATATAATATTAGAAAAGTTAAATTTAGTAAGAAATTATCAAGTTTATAACATATGCTTATTAATTACCCAATTGAGACTTGGATTCAAAATTTTGCAAGATGAAGAAATCTCGAAGGGGTGGAATGTGCGCCAACGCTTGTATTATAACATTAACATAATCGTTGGCTTTTACATTGTTAAGACCTACAAAACCTGCATATAGCAGACAAATCAAATATCATCAATGAAATTAATCATATAAAATACGATTTAAAATAAAAGTAAAATAAAACTCTCAAATCATTTACCAAGTTGTTACCTGGCAAATATTTTTTGTTATTTAAGTCATATGAATGTCTTATATTTTGATCCAATTTCGCGACTTGTTCTTTCGTAAAGATTGGATGGAGTACATACTATACATAAAATTAATGTAAAGAATTCAACTCTATTGGTTTGTTTATTCTGTTAAATTTTTTATAGATTTAAGCTCACCTTAATATCATCTAACGATGAATCATTGACTTCGTATCCGTCAGGTAAAACGTATACCTATTGAAGATTACATGTAATTTTAGTAATTGTTTATAAGATTATGAATTCGTTTAAATAAACTCGTACCCTAAGAGTATGTAAATTGATGAAAACGTGGTGATTCTCATGTAGACTATGAAAATACGCGTGTGATTGACGTCCTCGACCTAATAAGAACAATGATACAAAAATAAATCAAACAACTGAAGAAAATTTAATGTATCGAGACAAGAAAGTTTGATAAATATTATTCACCTTGGAAATATTTACCACACACCAAACACGCATATACGTTTAAGTTTGACAAAGAAACCGAGCAGACTTTTTCAAAGTCAAAGTCCAACATATGCCGATTTATCTATAAATAAATAAATAAATAAATAGGTCAGGAATTGAAAAATAAAGGTGTAGAAGTTAACGTACGGTGTCCAGATAAAGATCGTTAGTAGCCGAAGGCTCGACGCGAATTCTCTTTATATCAGGCTGAGATACATCGTCGTCTTCAGCACTAGCCTTGACAGTTTTGCTCAAATCACGCTTGGGAGCGTCTCCTCGAGAATCTTGCTCAGCAAACATTATAGTCAATAAAAAAAACTTGAAATTTATTTTATTTTACTTTATTTATTATAAAAATTCCATCTATTTATTTAATTTAGGCAATTGATCTGCTATCCAATCAGCAATCAGAATTCATATTCGTTAAGAAATTGAAAAAAAAAAAAAAGTTTTTGAAGATATTTACACGAATATTACAAAGTATTCTAGTTTATAATAGAAGCCCAACGATTAATTAACAACCATAAATAATTTCATTAAATAATTTTTATTATGAGGTTTTTGATTTGCTTTTTTTGTCCTTCTTTTCTTTTTTCACTTTTGACTTCTTCTTTTCTTTCTTTTCTTCTTCTTCGTCAACTTCACGTTCAGATACGTCAGACTTCTTTTCTTTCTTAGATTTCTTTTTTGAAATCTTTTCTGTCTTTTCTTCAATATCACTATCTTCATCTGATTTTCTCTGTCGTTGCGAATATAATAAAATCATATAAAATAAATATTTCAATAAATAAACAACAAAATAAAAACGGAACATAATTACCTTTGTCTCCTTAATCTTAACCTTCTTTGCTTTCTTTTCTTTCTTCGATGATTTGGATCCTCCTTCTGTTTCAGGAACATCTGATTCTTCTTCAGCTTTCCTCTGTATTCATAACAAAAAACAACGTTAATAATTCAATTTTTTTTTTTAAAAAAAGTCTTTAACGTACCTTCACGGCTGTACTTGTTCCACCTTCTACTGGCTCAGTAGCAGGGGTTGAAACTCCTGCAGATGTAGACGGCGTAGTAGAAATTAAATTCGCTGGTGCTTCATCGTTCCTGGTACCAACTGCACTGAGGTCTACAAATGAAGTCTTCCAAGATTCAGGGGTACTATCATTTACGCGACCATATTTATCTAATTTTCCTTCGAAAATGAGCTTCTTTTTTTCCATGGCCTATTAAAACAGAAGTTAAATTAATTTTATTTTTAATAAGAAAATAAGAAACCTAAGCAGCAAAAGCTGTAATATTATTGACCTTGGGTCCTAACCCCCATGCTCTTGGATACGTATCTCGTTCCATTATTACTCTCTTAATTTTTGCGACAACTCCTATAAACATATTTAGCAATGTTTGTTAATCATAATTAGAATGAAGGCATACGCGATTAAAGATTCGTACCATGATCCACAGAACTCATAACCGCAGTTGTCATCAATGCTATACCGAGAGCGACGGCTTCACCTTTTGTGGTCATAAGAACAATCTCTTCGTGAAGCTCAATACCATCCTCATACCTAAGCAGACCTGGTATCATAAGTTTAGCGCCGTAACAAATAGCATTGACCGCGCTATCTTTAACAACAATTCTCTTATAGGTGATCAAGAGAGATTCAAGAGGACGAATAACCCTTCGAAGATATGTTTCTAATTGAAATAACAAATTGGCAGGAATATTTACAATTATGGAATTAATATCATTTACAATATAACTTATATATTACCGTCTTTCGTATTCTTGTGAACCCACTTGGCATCCAAAACGTCATGCATTGTTACAATATCATCCTATAAATTTTTTTAAAAACAAAAAAAAAATAAAAAAACTTTGATCATTTCACATAATAATCATTAATATTGCGACACAAATTCTTCGATCACTCACATTCTCAGACATTGCACCGGAACGAACGCGTCGAAGTTCTGCCATATGAGCACCGACACCAAGGATCAAACCCAAATGTACGCAAAGCGTTCTGATATAAGTTCCAGCTTCACAGCTTACCCAAAACACACCCAAGTGACGATTTTCATCGTATTCTATCAAATTCGTTTCATGAATGGTACGAATACGTAATTGACGTTTTACAGCAGAAATCAAAGGAGGTCGTTGGAATAGAGCTCCAGTGAGAGTCTCTAAGCCTTGTACAAACTTCTTGGCAGATTCAAGAGCCTCATGAAATCGAACAACGCACACGTATTCCTTTCCTATTAAAAATAGAAAGATCTATTTATTCATCTCGAATAAAAATGTTTTTTGTAAATCAAAATAATGAGCGAGATATACCTGCACTTTGTTGTGATTTAACTAAACGAGTCGCCCGATCTACACAAACTATCAAACAACCCGTTACTTTAGGATCCAATGTACCACTGTGCCCTGTCTTTTCAACTTCGAGGATACGTCGTACCCACGCTACCACCTCGTGTGATGAGGGATTGGCAGGTTTATCGAGATTGATGATTCCATATCTAATGAATTTATTTAACGAATTTAATCCAAGTAAAATTTTTGGAAATAAAGAGGAACTTTTTCGATAAGCGAACACGAACCTTATATAATCATTTAATTCACGTTTAAGAGGTGAGCATCCCTGAGTAACAGGTGTGTAATGACCCGTACGAACGTGAAGTTTATCATAGTTCTTTAATATAGAAAATTAGTAAATTAATGCTCGTTGATATTAAAGTAAAAATCAAATCTAAAAAGTACCAAACCCTTACTTTTAAGAGTAAAGGCCATTCCGACGTGTTTAAGTTCGGGGTATGTTTTTGAGGCTTGATAGCGAATTCACTTAGTTCGTTTGCCATCTTCTGAATCAACTAAAAGCAACATAACGAGTTTATTAGAAATCAAACCATATATATTAATTTGGATTGCATAATTTCTTCTTTTGTTATTTAACTCACTTTTATTAATTAATTGAAGGTCTGGAATCTGAAATAAAAATTTTTTTTTGGATCTTCATGATAACTTTCATCAGTTATGTTCTGATTGGATGGAAAAATGTCCCGTGATTAAAAACATTTACCACACTAATTAACATTGATGATATACGAAAATAGAAACACATGCGCACGTGAGCTATACCGCAATGGATCAATATTTATTTTAAAAACATTTCTTCAATCGTAAGTTCTCGTAACAAATTTGCCTCTTGTGCTATCATCAACCTTTTTCCTAATTTCTTCACTAACATTCAATTCCAAAGAATGTTCATTAAAAATTTTGGAAAAGCTAATTTCCACAAACCCGAATTTTCTTGTAAATAGTTGTATTGATGGTTGGTTGTTTGTAGAAATCTTTGCTAAAAATCTTGTTACGTTTAATTCATTTATCGCATAATGAAACATTAACAATAAAGCATTCTTTGCTAAACCTAATCGACGATATGATTGTTCTTTAAAAAGATGAAAATTTAGATTATTATTTTTTTTTCTTTTTTTTTTTTTTTTTTTTTTTAAAAAAAAAAAAAAAAAAAGATATTAGAAACTGTTATTACCTGCTATCATGATTTCAATTTCGGCGACATTCGGATCATCATTATCATTAAAGAATAAATTCACGTCACCAATCATTTCTAAATTCAAAAAAAAATAAACCAACCATTAGAACACTTAAAAAGTTAATTTCAATAATAAAAAAACGTAACTTACCTGCCGATTTTATTTCTTGATTTGTTAATTCATGTGATATCTCCGGCTTTGCCAATACTATAAATGTGCATTCTGTCGGAATAACGATTAGATATTTAAATATTTATCAAAAATCAAATGAAAACAAAAAACAAATCAAAAGAGAATCATACTGTTTTCGTCGACATGCCAAGACCTTTGCATCTCATATTCTTGTTCAAGTGTTAATGGTTCTGATGCAGTCATTTCTAATTGATCCAATGCAAAAAAAAAAAAAAAAAATCGGATCATTAATTACAAAATAAAAATCGTCTCGAATGAATTTTATGAAGCTTACCCTGAAGAAATGGTGATTGCATCCATTCATGGTATTTAGGTACATGTTCGGGCCTATATGGAACCAATATAACTTTTTCTCCAACCTACAAGAATTATTTAAAAAAAGATTAGATAAATCGAAAATAAGAATAAATAAAACACCTAAGATACTTCCAATGACCAAGTTCTCGTTTTGTCGCATAATTAATTACTTTGTCATTTTGGATGGATAGTTTTATATAAAATTGGTAATGATAAACAAATCGCACATAGATGATCAGTTCTTACATTTATATAAAATGTCAGTCAAATGTCCACTTCAATACACGGTATATTTTTTTTTTAAAAAAAAAAAAAAAAATTTCTTCCCGAATCACCGTCCTCTTCACGTTTAAAAAATGAAATTCTTATTTTCCAAAATCACCCAATCACTTAAAAAAATAAATTTAAATAAAATCTTACTCTTTAAACTAAAATAATATGTAACCTAAAACTTTAATCACCTTCACTTATTAAATTAATGATCTCGAGGGACAAAACAATACTTTTTCTTGAGAAAATACTTGCTGGATTGAAACTTTTTATAGAAAATCCTTAAATTTATTGTTGTTAAGTACACATTAAAAATTGTGGAGATTAATTAAGATTAGAACACATCTAAACAAAAACCTCAACATGATTTACTCCACCAATAACGCACGCTTCCATAAGTGAGATTCCAAAAGTAAATCTCGGAGTCCAAAATTCTTTTTGTGGTTTATCAAGGTCGAATTGTCCCCTTGGGCAAGGTGGACATTTGATAGTTTAATCTCCTTGCCCACGGGGTCAATTCGGCCATGTGGAATTAAAAAAAAAAGTTCTTATATTTAAAAAATCCATTAGCAATAGAAGATAGTTTACAAAAAGGAATATCCAATAGTTTTTATTAGAATGCATTCCTTTTTTTTTTATTATTATTATTGTTTTGTTACATTAAGTTGAATATAATAAATTTTATACTTGATTTAAATTAAATTCTATAATTCATCATATCTATGAAAGTTCTTTTATTTTACAATTAAAGTTAAAAAATGTCACGTTCAAAATAAAATCTCAATTTATGTGGGAGGCTGAAAATAAGTCAACATAAGTGGCTTATTCAGCCAATCAATCAAAATTCACATTTTCTAAAACATCCCTTTTATCTAATTAATATATACAATATATCTTTTTGATAGAAGGTACAGTATGTAGTTGCAAAAAGACAACTTTTTACTAAATTTCTATAATAAAAATCCTACAAGTAAAAAATTCTTAACGCGTTTTATAATCTTGTCATATGATCCCAGTAAAAAAGCCACGATTTTACAAGTTTTGTATTTAACAAATTATTCTTAAGGCTTAAAAGAATTCAGTTATGGAAGGAAATCACTTTACCTTCACATGGAAAATAAGTTGCTTTAACGAGCTAGTGGCTAGACACCCAAATGGTAGTTTTTTCTATAGTGAAAGATTTTGGTCACCAAGGGGTCAAAGTGTAAAATCAAGTGACATCAGTGTCATTAATGAACAAAATAACTCTTACAATAATACGGGATATTTATGGAGGCTAAAACTGTTTCCTAATGGTGTAGATAAGATATCAAATGATTTCATTTCTCTTTATCTTGAATCAATTCAGACACATTATGAGAAACAAAATAATATAACGGGAAGGCACACGAAATTTCAATTATCACTTTATCGAGATTTAAATATTCCAACCACAAAGCAATCACCTATACTTGTAATAGACCGTCATACCTTGGAGACGAAATTTGAATTCAACGGAGTAAAGGCGGATTATGGATTTGCGAGGATAGTTCCTCTTAGAGAAATATTCCCAAATGATGCTGAAGTAGATTTAATAGTTCGAGCTCAAATCTTTGAAGATGCCATCACTTCTGGAGAAGGTTCGAGTTCAATGGACATAAATAATGTTTCACTTATGTCCTTTGAGAGGTATTTTGGAGTGGATAGATTTTGTGATGTTGAATTCGTATTTGATTGTGGTTCAAACATGAAAGCTCATAGAGTTATCCTTACAGCTCGATCAACATACTTTGAAAAAATGTTGGAAGGAGAATGGTTGGAAGGTCATATGAAAACCATCTCCATTAAAGATATGCCATTTGACGCGTTTCGATGTATTGTCCATCATCTTTACACCGGAAAACTGGAAGAGGGATTAACATTTGAGCTTTTAAGGGAGATTTATTCTAAGGCTGATATGCTTAGCTTAGAACAACTTGGTCGAATGGCTGCCAAAAGGATCATTAAACTGATGAATCATGAAAATTGGGATCAAATCTTAATGTTGGGTTGGAAATATTATGATGACCGATTAAAAGATGCTGGTCAAGATTTCGCCGTAAAACATTGGAACGATATAAAGGATACTGACAACATGAAACAAGTGTTTGCAAGTGGTCACGTTGATCGTATTGTTGAATTGGTCTTACAAAGTTTTTTTACACCGAATAATAGGATAGGTGAGTGTTTGAAATTATATACAGACTGTTGAGCATATGCGTTGGACACATGTTTTTAATATATGATTTTCAATTTATGTCCCAGAATTCTTATGATTTCTTCCTAACTTATTCACGAAGGGCAAGAAGGATTACATTCTTCTTTGAAACGACTGGCATTGGTTGAATTCTCCTTTCTTATAATACAAGTTGTCTACTTTTTCAGTAAAAAAATTCTTTTATATATTTATATATATATATATTTTTGTTTTTTAATTCCGAACATAATCAAAAATTTTGCAAATGCGCTTTTTTTATTATTAGAAAATTAATAAAATATTTTAAAATTTATTAAAGTGGTAGAAATTCATTGAATTTTTACATCTTATTAAATATTGTAAATAGTAATTTACTTTTTTTTACTAATTAACAATATTTGAATGCTTATCGGTACTATTAATTAAGAAGTAAATTTTGTTAGATTGATTAATAATATTTATTTGTTTAACTGTTGCCTTGTTATAAAAATGTACCTTAATAAAACCAATATCTTTGGAATATTCACGAAAGCATTGACGGCAAACATTTAAGTTATATTTACGGATTAAGCCGGCACGATGAGAGCATACACGGCTTTATTATTATAAATAAAAATAAGAATGTTGGTATAACCAAAAAAAAAAAAAAAAAAAAAAAAAAAAAAAAAAAGAGATATTTAATTTACCACTCGCGAGAACCTTTTCCATAACGACGAGGACGAGAAAACCAAACTTGATCGTGAGCCATCTTTTTACGTTTTGTTTGTACGTACTTATGTGCTTGATATCAAATTTCAAAGAGGATGGTTCAAAATTTTTTTCGATCCTCTCTAAATACTAAAAAATTTGATATCATGTGAATTCATAATTGTCACGTGAAGGGTTTTTCAGCCCTATAAATAATATATTCATTGAAAAAGTTAAAATTCTTACCAATATTTCTTCCTTCTAAAAATGGAAACAATTCGTTTGAAGTGAATGTTTTTGAAAATACGGACATACTAAGAAAGAGAAAATTATGGCAAATAGAGTCTTCAGATGTAAGTAAATTCTACTGTTATAATGAACGTTATTCAAATCATAAATATGCCATGACTTGCTTTTCTCGTATTTTAGTTGGATTATATACACATGCGGGATCAACAACTAGAGAAGCATGTTAAGATTATCCGAGAAAATAGATACGAAGCTCAATTTAGTGAGCAAACCCAAAGTCAGCTTTTTGAGGTATCTTGCTCTTTATAGAGTAATAATCACGTATTTTCAATCATTGACTCATCTATACCTATTTAGACAACACATCTTAATGAATCTCTCAAGTATTTTAATTGATCAAGAAACGCACATATAATCTGATGATGAAGGCGTAAGTTTACATGTCTTATATAATCTGTTAAGAGCTACGCCGGTGTAGTGTTTGTTTTTTTTCAAGACACCACCACTAAGACATTGTGAAATACCTATTACTACTCCACAAAGCCAATCCTTAGCGAGAAATCTATACAATATTTGGCCAAACATATTTCGGTAAACGTTAACAATCAATGTGTAATAATAAAGCTGATCAGGTTGATGCAATCCCAAACGTCATTCGTGATTTGCTTGTAAATATACTATCGGTAAATAAAATTTATCTCTTTTAGACGTTATAGCAAATATATATTAAAGATTTCTCTTACTTATCTCTTACGTAGTCAGAAAAAGATGTATTCAAGAGTGTTATGATGACTCCATTGAGCCCTGATCATCAATTTCGAAAGGTTTGCGAATCTATTCTTTATGACTTATAAGTATATTGCCCAGGATTCTAATATGTTCTCCTTGGCATGGCAGACTAATTCACACTTCTTCGACTCAGTTTCTCTATGACCAGCGAAAACACATTAGACCGCAATATTGGGGAAAGGAAATACATCGTAGATAGAATCGCCCCTTTGTTCAAAGCAATCCAATCATTCTATAAAGAATATATTTGATTGGATCGAGGTGCAGGTTGATCTATCAAGGATGTGAAGATGTTGTTCCCAGATTTCGATTTGACAATAAATAAAAGCAGACGGTATCTGTATGAAAGTTGCAAGTAACAAAGAGATTGTATGCATTGAAGTTTCAGGAGGTCCCGGAAACGCCGTTTTAAAGAGGATATCGAAAAGCTTATTAAGGAGGCTATGTTCGGGCGGTGTCACTACTCAGATACTATCTAGATAAGAGTGCAGAAAAATTGCGCACATTTATGATGCAATTTATTGGTAATGTATTTACTAGCTTCTTTTTAATATTATAAATTCTTACATTGGTAATTTATTTTAGGTGATCGAGTTACGCTAAGCGAACTTCGCCTTGATAGAAAACATATTTATAAAATTTCGCAAATTAAATCAGCATTAATTCCTTTCTCATTTGACGAGATTGAACTACTTTATGCTTTGGAATATTTTGAAATATGCTATTAGAACTCAAATTTGTTAGTTTGCAAATTACGCTTTTGCAATACTCCATTATCTCAAATAATCGGCGTATCGACAAATCAAACAGTAATTCAACCTAATTTAATCTTTCCGTTTTCAGAAATACAACAACAACTCGCTTCTATGTATCGTCGGCCTAATTTTGAAACTAGCTTAAGATAATGGATAAATCATCAGCGTTTCAACAACATTATGACTGATATATGATGGTGAAGTGTGACAGATGTTAAAAGAATCCTTTGAAGAAGATTAAGCAAATTTTTTCGAGATGAAGTGACTGATTCTCATTTTGAATTTATGCTAAATCTCAATTGGTTCCAGCATATGATAGTACTATTTATAGCATTGGAGTAATATATACCGCTATATGCAATTTACCATTTGATATATGATTAAACATGAAAATTTACTGACTCTTGGTTTTTTACTCAAACTAAGTGAAGTCAGTTTACATAAAATAAATCACTATTTAGTGCCAATTGTAGATGAATTGGAATCTCTTTGGAATGGATTAACAATAGCTAAAACATATAAACATCCTAAATGAAAGAACATTCGTGCAGCTTTAATTCTTATTTCATGTGATATGTCAGTTGCTAGAAAAATTGTGGACATATTTTGGCCTTAGTATCATGTCATAGATATGAAAAAAAGGCAAATTATGAAAATCATCAGCATAATTTTTGCTGGAATGAATAATATTAATGATTGATTCATTATACAAAATCCAATTGAGCATCATTAAAATGTTTTAAAATAGAGACGCTGCAATTCAGAAGTTTTATAAAAATGATTTATAAAGCAAAGTGGCATAAGATGGTCTGAATTATTACATTTGCTATATTTTAACCTATAAAATATTATAATCAACCTAATGCATTGCCAATTTTTAGGCATTACATAATGAATAGTAAAATGAATCTGGATATAAATGGATTTTGACATCAAATTTCCTGAATAAGATTTAGAAAAAGATGAATAAGTTTTAGATTCCTTTCGATCTAGATCAAATTTTAGGTAAAATTCATGAAGAAAAAGAATTTTCTAATTTTATGATTAATTAGTGATGAATATTTTTCACTATATATATTATTATTTCACTTTAGAAATATTTTCTGATTATAAATAAAAAGATTCTTACATATTTCATAAGGATTTTGTAAGTTAGATTGTAAAATTAAAGATTAATTAAAATAGTAAAGTTGATTAAAATAATCATAGACATAATAAAATCATGTTAAATTTTTACCTTTCTCTTTATTTATATAATTGCTCAATAAATTATGGTTCATTATATGCATTTTGGTATTTTTTTTTAAATATTATGAATAAAATATTAGATATTTTAAAAATTTCTTAAATAAATCAACTTACTAATTTATAAATAATTTTTAGGTTCATTGCCAAATAGTAATAGAAAAATTGAATCTAAACTAATATGTCAATTTATGTTTAATATTCAAATCGACAGTATTACAAGTTTTGGTATAATATTAAGATAAAAAAGCTTAAATTGCTAAACAATCAGCTTTTTATTGATTTTTTTCAAATACAAACAAATTTTCTTCTAAATGTAATTTACTGATTTTAGGTGAATTCATGAAATATTAAGAAATTAAATGTTATTAGTAGTGAACCATTTTCTGAAAAATTTCTTAAATTATTATTTGATAATATAATTATTTAAAGCAAAATACTTGATTTGATAATTAAATATTATAAGATAACTAATAATACATTAAAATTTAGGAAGCTATTTGATAAGGATTCAGAAGATGATATAATGATTCAGATCAAAATTAATTAATTTAAAAAGTATTGAATTAGTTCTAAAATCTTTAGTTCATCAATATCTTTGTAACATGTAAAAAATTTGTATATTTTAGCCAAATTATTATAAATAATGATATTGTCAATTGTTATCTAGATCAAATCTAATATTATTTTATTTATAAAATTGATTTGCCATTCAAGTTAGATAAACATTTTCTAGCATATATTTGCTAGTATAAATCTGAAAATTTTCCAAATATACAATATTATTTTAACAAAAAAAATGTAATTTCAAATGATAAGATACTAATTTTATTTAAAAAATCACAATTATATAATATTAATTCATTATATTTTAGGTCAATTTGTATTGACAAACTATCAAATTTCAGTTTGACAAAATATAAAAGAATATTTAGCTATTAATCTAATTAATAAAAAATACCATTTGTAAAAATAAATTAAGTGTTTTTAGTATAAATTTTATGATTTAAAATATAAAATATCTTATATTTTCTTTTAAAAATAATAATATATACAAGGTTTATATACTAAAATTCTTAAAAAAATTATTTTTAGGCTTTTTACATATTTACGCTTTATATATCTTCTCAAAATATTTAATTTTTAAGTTAATTCTTCTTGTATTATAAGATATAGTTAATTACTTAAATATTTAAAACCTGAATACAAAAATTCTTATTAGTCTAAAGTGAAATGAAGAATTATATATTACGTAAAATAATAAAAAATATTCTGTTATTCATTTACTTAATTGTTAAATTAACAAAGATTAGCTAGTTGCGTATTATAAATAGTTATGTATAATTCATATTTATTGATCTTTCTATACTATCAGAAAATCACTTTGAACTTAATGATAATTCTCATTTTCCTAATATATTATATCTTCTTTTAACTTATAATATTTACTGATCAAAATAAAAAATTAAACATGTAAAAAATTAGCCTAAAATTGACAAATCATTAAAAATTAACTTAACAATTAGTATATATTGTCATCAAATTCATTTTTAGTTATTATTATACTTAAAAATAATATGCAAAATTGATTTATAAAATTTAGGAGAAAATTTATTTTATGTAATATTAAAATGATTTACAATATTATAGCTAAATTAGATAGATAAATAATCTGCATTTCTTATTTCTTAATTTTGGTAGTCTAATTTTATTATGTAAATAGACCCTATTACATCATTTATTATTAACATTATTTAATTTATTTAATTTATTTATTTATTTAAATTATTTTATTCATTTATATTATTTTATTTATTTTCTTTATTTTATTTGATTTATTATTATTAGAATATATTTTTATATAAATAGAAGTAGTTTTATAAGAGATATAGAAAGTGTGTGAATTTGTCTTATAGTAAATTTTTAAGAAATAAATTATTTAATATAGATACGCTGATAGAGGCAATACTAGTCTTTTATTTATTAATTAATTAATTATACGCATTTTATCTAATTTATCGTATTTATTTTATTTTTTTTATCTTATATCTTTATTTTACTCTTTCGTATAAAAGAAACCTTCTATTAAACTTTGATATTACAGGTGATTTACTCACGATCTAAAAGAACTAGCATAATATTATCTTAATATTTAAATTAAAAGGTTGTAATAATTGTTTTTTCAAGTTGAAGTTTCTGTCCTTAAGATTTTTTTTTAAATTCTACAGGTATCTGTTACACTTAAATCAACTCAACAATTTATTATATCTTAAAATTTAAGATATATTTAATCAAACTTATAATAATAAACTTAATAGTAAGTTAGTGTAAGATATTACAACAAATTTTAGATAAGGAATAATGTTAAAAGAAAAAGTAATTTTATGTAAATTTAAATTAATTATTTTATTTAGGCAAATGGACTCTGAATGTTTACTAGCGGATAATACTAAAACTCATAAAGAGTTAATTTATAACTTAAGCAAAAGTTATTCTATTTATACAAAATTAATTTATTACAGCTAACTTATTACATTATAAATTAACTAAATATAGATATATATTTTAATAAAAATATACTTAAATATAATAAATAAAATAATAAAAATAAATAAAATAAATTACAGATGTTAAAAAAATTACAGATGAAACAGAATAAATAGAATAAATAGGCTATATAAAAATACAGAAGAAATAGAAGAAATAAATGAATTTTATAAATCCTACAAATTAGATAAATTTATTTGATTTTCTAATGCAATACATTAATCAATTTTGATAATATAATATAAGATTTTTCTTAATATAATCTACATAAAATTAAATCTAATGATTTTGTAAATCATTTTTCTAAAGCAAATTTTTAATATTGACAATATCAAGAATCAATCAAAAATTAGTTAATATTCAACTTATCTTAATTATAACTAATTAGTATACTTATAGCTGATTAGTATACATCAAGAATTAGTTAAAATTTGATCTATCTTATTTATATCTGATTAATATTCAATTAATATATATTAAAATCAGTTAAAATATATTAAAATAAATAAAATTCAATTTCAAAGTGTTTTATTTTAATATTTATATTTGATTTTTAAAATGGATTTAAAAGCTAAACATATAAATTAAAGAAGCTTATGCTTTCTAAATCTATTAATAAGCCTAGAGTTTAAGATTAATTCTGAATTTTAGATTCTAAACTTTTAATACTTTAAATATAACTCATATATAGTAAATAAAAAATTCTTTTTTAAAAAACATAAATCATTATTTCATTATAAAATATAAAAGTAAAAAAGTTTATTAAACTACATATATATTTAAAATAGTGCTAAATTAGATAATGAATAAATAAATTACATCTTACATAGATTTAACTTAATTTAATAAATATATATAATCCATACTATCATATAAGTAATTTATAAATAATATATTTAATCACGTTTAATTTGATTGTAACATATTAATACTTTTGCTCTTTTCTTTATACTACTAGATTTTTAAATATAAATTTCCTTTATTTTAGAACTGATTATTATAGCCTTTATTATTTTATATTAATATATAATTTTATAGAATATTATTAGATTCATTAAGTTAACTTTTTAATAAACTAATATATATTAGACACAGAATATTTAGCTTTATATTTTTAATATACGCTCTTTTTCTATTTTGATTATAGGTCTTTATCAAGAAATTCAAATAGAAACTTATCAAAAAGAAAGTCATTAAGAAAATTCCGATTTGAAAGAATAATTATTACTTTTATTAAATTAAAATGCTAAACTTTCTTCTAAATATAAATATTTAAAAAATATGTTAACTAATCTTTCTTTTATTTGATTTATCAAAAAAATAAAATTTGTTAATTTAAAGAAAAGGAATAATTATGTATCTTTTAAGAAAGAGATTATCAAGAAGATCGTGATAAAATCTAAAAATTAATTATTAAATTAAACAATTTTATAATGATTATCAATATATTTTTGACCTTTTACATACTGTGAATTTAAGTTAAAATAGATTATATTATACTTTTTTCTTTTTTTGTTTTTTTCAATTTTATGTACCTTTTTCTAAATTTACTTAATAAAATTATGCATCTACTATACTTTTACCCTTTAAAATTATAAAATTATTCAATAATAAATACAATAAAATAATGATTAAAATAAAATAAATTAATTAATAATAATTAAAATAAAATATTATAAAATAAAAAAATAAAAAATAAAATAAATTCTAATAAAAATTCTATACTACATCTAAGGTTACTTATTTAAACTCATTTGGATTTGACAAAATATCTAAACTTTAATTTTACTAATTTTTTATTAAGGTTTTAATATAGTTTTACATTTTTATAAGCTTTGATATAGTTTTACCTTTTTCAGATTTTTTTAATAAGGTTTTAAGTTAAATTTTATCTTTTATCATTTAGTTAACTTGCAAAACCTCTAAATTTTACCTAGCAATCTTAACTACATCACTTTTTTTAAAAAAATAAACTATTACAAATTAAAATGATTGATAAAATGACTAATACTCAGATGTATTAAATTGTTTAATTAAAAATATATTATAAATTTTGATCGATAAATTTAAGAAATATTGTCTTTAAAAATAAAATAAATTCTTATTGCTATTCTTATATAATAGAGTATGATTATATTTCTAATGTTATCCTTAAGAATTTTATAAAAATTAATTAATATTTTTAAATAATAAGTAAAAATTAAAGTAAAAATTTATTAGTGTAATTTTTCAGATCTGATCATCTACCATTAAGTTAATTTTAATTTTGATTCTATATAATTATCATTATTATAAGAAAATAAATTTACAAAAATATAAAAATATTTAATAGATCAATTTTCAAAATATTGAAACTTATAAAATCATAAAAAAATAGTTTATATATATTTGAGATTTTAAAATATTTATAGCATTTTTTTAAATTAATTATTATATATTATATTTTTAATCAATATTTTATTATATTTCTTAATTTATAATTTTGTTTCGTATTTTATGTATAAAATAAGATTTTATCTAATATTTTTAATTTTACTGAAAAATTAGTTTTTAATTATATATTTACTAATACTTTATCAAATTATAGTATTAAATTTATCAGTTTAATTCTAAAAATAAATTTCATAGAATATGCATAAACTATATGCAATAAAAATTACAAACTTATTATTATATATTTTAAATTTTTTTTAAATATTATACTAATATTATATTAATCTTTTATTTTTACTGATTAATCTTAATTTGATTAAAAGTAATTTGTTAATTATTTTAATTAATTGATTATTATAAAAAATCTATTCATTAAAACATTTTTAAAATTTTTATTATTATTCAATTCATTAGAACTTTAATTTAATTAGTAACTTTACTTGTCTTTCATATATAGTTAATATCTATATACTTATTTTTAAAATTCTATTTTATCCTATTTTATTCTAATTCTAATTTTAAACTTCTAATTCTATCCTAATCTCAAATTTCATTTTAATCCTATAATTTCAATCCTATATCTTAATCTCAAATCTCAATCTCAAAAGTTAATATTATTTAAATTTATTATATTTATAATATTTATACAGTCAACTCTTTCTATAATGAATTTTGATATAATGAATTTTACAATATAATAGATTTTTAGTGTTAAACAGATTTTTAAATATAAAAAAACCCTTACTATACTGAATTTAGTAATTAAAAATTCATACTATATTTAACAAATTAAAGTCAGAAAAATTTATATATAAAATGACTATTTTTATAATGAATTTTCTTTATAACGAATTTTTTTTTGATACAACGAAGTTTTGCTTAAAATGAATTCTACTAAATTTATGTATATAAAATTTTGTAGTTCTTTGTATCTAGTTTTTAAAAAATTAAAAAATAAATAAATATTCCCATTACGTATTATGTCTTGTGTTTTATTTTTTTTACATATTTTATTTTTTACGCGTTTTTTTTCTTTGCATAATGCAAATAATGCTAAAAGTAAACTCAAAGAAACAACTTAATTAACTTA
>CAJVPP010000902.1:0-24823 GCA_910592005.1 Funneliformis mosseae | reverse complement strand
GTCAAATTGAGTCGAATTTAAAATTTATATAACTCAAATCAAATCAAATTGAAAGATTTTATAAAATAAATTTGACTCGACTTGACTTGAAAAAAATGAGTTGAATAGAATTGATCTTTAAACTTGATTTGACTCGACTCATTCAGAACTCTAATTATTAGGATTTGTTTGATGAGATTCTATATTATTATTTGTTAGATACATACTCATTTAAAAAAAGAAGAAAACGTTTAAAAGATTTGTTAAATGTTATTAGCAATATTTTTGATTTCAAATCAAAAATCAGTGAACTGATTTTTCTAAGCTAGTAACTTTGTCTAGAGAAGACATATTATTTAGTAAATATAAAGGAGGTCTATCAGATGAAGATTCAGATAAAGGTTCAGAGAGCTCATTAAAGTCTATTTCACTATCATAAACTCCTTTTAGTATAGACTATATTGTTATATTTTCAAGTTTAGTTAAGTGATAGCTATATTTTCTTAATTTTTGAAGGATAATAATCTTGTTTTTTGCAATAATAATCTTATTATTGAGAGCAATCAATTTATTATCAATTTTGTCTAAATATCTTTGAGGGTTGTGAAAATATCTAAACTTTGCATCTGATGTTTGTAATTATAAGAATTAGATTTTAAAGTATTTAAATATGAGCCTCAATGATTTGAATTATTTGTGTATTTGCAGTATAATTATTTAGATGACTGTTAAGCTTTTGAAGAGATCTATAAACAGCTGATTTAAAATAACTATATAATTGCCTGTATAGATTTGAAGACTTTTGAGAAGCATAATCCTTAACTTTATGATCAGAATTATCACATTTACAATAGTAAGACATAGCAGGATTAATCTAAAACAATACATTTGATTTGAATTTATATTGAAATTTGAAAGTATTATTATAATCATTTTAGTTATTAAAGTTAATATATGCATAAAGATGATTACGGTATTAGAGATCTCATAGGATGAAATATGATTTTGCTTTAATAGAATTGAGAAAGGTAAATAAGTCTCGTTAAGTTATATTGAATAGCAAACCAGTTAATTTTAGTTCAAACTGTTGCTTTAAGATCAGTTGTATAGTATCAAGATCAGTAAGTTATATGTGAACTATGAAATCTAATAGTGTTAGAGACCATATATTATCATAAAAGGGTTTAATAGTATCAGATGATTTAATTTGCACAATTTGCTAAAATATTTACAATAAATAAACACATAACAAGCATTTCATATAAGTATTAAAATTATATTATATTCCAATACTAAGAAAATACATAATGTTGGCTAATTGCAATGGAATGTTAACGCTTATCAAATATAAAGTCTGTTGAGATATAATTAATAGTATTTAAAATAAACAGTTTATATATTATAAATGCGATTTGCTATGAGCCTTTGATAATCATGAAAAATCTAGTAATTAGATAATGTTATTGAAAGAAATTTTGTATTACATCTGATTTGACAAATAAGAGAATATCATTCACTTTAATACATCTTCTTTTTTGGCATTGATTTATTGTTTCTTGATAGTTAAATCAGAAATCATAAACAAGAGTTATATTACATCTCCTGAACTTTTGTGACCACATGTATGAGTTAATCAATAGTTTAAAAATAAACAAAAAACTTTCTTAATTTAGAGTTATACAAAGCTCCCTAGTAGCTAGAAAATTTAATGAAAAACCTATTGATAAAATTACACTTATCAGTAATAGATTTACCTGTTACATCCACAGCCAGTAATATATATTTGTGATGTTTCAAAGATTTGTTGTCCTAGCTATATTTCTCAACTATATGTCCTAATCTGTCTCACACTATATTTCAAATGTCCTATCTATCCTATCTATATCCCATCAATGTCCTATTAATGTCCTATAACAACACTGTTCACAGTATCATCAGATGCAAAAAAATGCATTAGAGAAGTAATAATATTAAAAGAACTGCCTTTCACGTTAGGATCACATGATTGACTAGATTCATTTATATTATTTTTTACTTAATCAACCTAAGAAAGTTGTTTGTTTTTCCTTTATTAATGATAGGAGTAGATAAAGATAGAGTTTTATCATTTGTAAAGGTTTTTGCATATATAGAGTCATTTGTACTAGAACCTTGTAAGAAGGAAAGTGAAGTTTTTTTAGTAATATCTATTTTTATCCTGTAGACTTCTGAGTCTTCAAAAACAAAGTTCTTTGTATTAGTAATAGAGACTATTTATGTGTGTAATTTTTAGTATAAGTTAAATAATATTTGAAACTTCTATAGCTGTAAGAGCGATATTAAGTTTTGGGTTTCAATTTTTTGTCTTTTTGTAACTTTATTAATATTTTCGTTATTTTTGTTCTTTCCATTATTATTAAAAGTTGAAGTACTATGTTCTTTACTGTTGTCTGAAGGGTTTAAAACATTTTTATTAAAAGGTTCAGATTTTTTTCTGTATATACTTTGTCTTCTAATTATTAAAAACATTATGGTCGAAAAGATCAGTAGAAAGAATTCTATTTTCTTGTAATTATTAGATAATAAATTATTTTAAAAAATTAAAAATTAATATATATTAATAATTATTAATTTTAAAAATTTAAAAATACTATCATTAAATAGATCTTAATATGACAAATTTAATAAACTTTATTTTATCTTTTCATAATCACTAAATATTAAAATATTATAATTTTTCTACTATATTTTATAGCAATTTATACCTATGTTTTAAGGGATAACATTTATAAATAAAATAATTTAATTAGTATTTTATATAATTTAATATTAATTTATAATAATACAATATATAATACAAATAATAAAAAATTAGTTTATATTAGTTCTCAAAATATAGACTAAGAATAATAAAAATTATGAATTATAAGTTTAATTCTTTAAAACTTAATTCTTAAAAAGTTATCTTTTATATGATTAAAATTTTAAGTTAATTATATAAAAATTTTAATCTAATAACTAACCTATTACAAAAAAAAATTATGCAATAAATATTTTATTTATCTATATTATTTATATCATAAATGAAATAATTACTGCTTAATTATTATATAATTGTTTTATAATTATAATTAAATATTATTTTATATTTTTTAATTATGTTACTTTATTATTATATTATTACTTTATAACTATTATTTTTAATTCTAATCATTTTCTTTTATTTATCCTTTGATATTCTTAATTTAAGCTTATTACATATATTATTATAATTATTAATAATATTATTTTATTTTATAGTTTGCTGTTATATTGATAATTTTTATATTACACTTGATTTTATAGATTATTTTATTATATTATATGAATATTATTATGTTGTCTTTTGTATTATAAAATAATTAATTATTTATAATAATTAAATATTATTATTTAACAAATTTAAAATTTTATATAATAATAAAAATTAATCATTATTAATTTTATATTAATAATAAAATATTGTACCTTTTAAATTTAATTTTAATTTAATTTTAATTTAATTAAAATTTAATTATATAAACTAATTAAAAAGTAAAGGTAAATTAATAAAACTTTAAAATATATAATTATGATTTTACATATTTTATTATTAATTATATAATTTATAATATAAATATTTTGTAATAGAAAAAATCAAAAAAAAATCAAGTTTTATTTATATTTTAAATAAAATATTTTAATAAAATAAAATAAGTTTTAATTTAATGTTAATTTAAAAAATTTATTTATTATAAAGTTTCTATATATAATTATAATTTAATATTTTTTTTATAATAATAATTATTATTATTAAAATAATATTATATTACTATAATATTTATTTGTTATCAGTTATAACTAGTTGCTATATTATTTTTAACTATTATATTAAATATTTTAAATATATATTATTATACTTAAAGCAATGATAAATCTTAAATAAAAAAAAAATTACTTAAAATATAAGTATTAAATATATATTTTATTTAAATAATTATATTAATAATAAAATTATTAATATACTAGCTATTATCCTATTACAAAATAACTGTAAATTACATGATGTAATACGGACTTTAAAAAAAATTAGATCTTTAATAAAAATCAATTTTAATATCTTTTATTATGAAGTAACAGAAACAAATTATATAACATTATATAATTAATTTTAAGACTTGAATTTTTAAATTTTATAAGAAGATAAAATTTTCTTTTTTAGTTTTTATCTAATGTTACACATTTTAATTATTGTTATTTATATAGATATTCTAAATATAACTGTTACTAGAAATTTTTTATTATATATATAGATATAGATTCTAAATATAATATATTTTAAAATAAATAGTATATTTATATATTTGATATATCCTTAAATACATAATTTATATAAATAAGTTATTATATTATTTACTTTCTTTGAGTTTATTTTTGATTATATAATTTAGAAACTTAATTTTTTTAAGATTTGAAAATCTATTTATCATTTATTATTTCTTATAGCTGTCACTTTTACTTGTAGCATGAGATTAAAATTAGAGTTAAAATAGATTAGGATTAGTTTATTTAAAACTATATGCCATATTAAATATAAGTACATCAAATATATAATGCACCATTTAAATTTATCCTTTAAAAAACATATATCATTATATTTTAAGTTATTACTTTTTGTTTTCTTGATCATTTTTTTGATATTAATTATTTAATACAATCAATTTTATATTAATAATAAAAGTTTATAAAATATATATATCAAAAAATAAAATCAATATGTTTTATATTATATATTACTTTATATTTTTAATTATTTTAAAATATTTGCTAAGTTAAACTTAATTCTTTATAATATTTAATAATATTTTCCTTTTTACCTAAATATATATAGTTTATATTAGTTTTTACATTCTTATAACCTTATTATTATAATTTTTACCTTTTTATATAGAAAGTTTTTCTTTATTTTTATTTTTCTTGTTTTTTGAAAGTTGTAATTTTGATAATGCTTTTTTATATAAGCATTTTGAGTAATAAAATTTTTTATAAATATACTATACAGTAATATAAATTCGTAATACATGTAATCTTAGTTTTTAATAAAGTTTTTTTTTTAAATAATATAAAAAATATAGAAATACTAAATTACAGAAAATACTATAACAAAAAAATTCAAAAAACTTTTGATTCTAAATTAATACAAAAAGATACTAATTAATGATATAAAAAATATGATTTTTTTTGATAACATTTCTAAGATGAAGGCAAGATTCATAAAGTGACTACTTTCATGATAATTGCTCCCTGAACCACAAAAAATCAACAAGCCAAAGAGAAAGGAAATAATACGCCTCTAAAGGCGATTTGTCATTTAGTGTGAGTACGAAAATTCCCAGAGAAATAAATCAATAAATCACAATTTACGGGCATCTCGGTTTATGGATCAAATTATGCGCTCAAGATGATAGGTGCGACAAGAGAAATGCCAAGGGCACTGTCAACATTTCATTTGAGCTCTAAAACCAAGTTTTTATGATGTGCGAGCCACATCTTCTATTCTACAGTAACTCTTCTTATCAAATTTTTTAATATTTTTTATGCATATCTTTTATTGGAAGACAAGTAACATTTTCAAATTTCGAGCGAGAAATAACAAGTCATCCAATCAAATAAATTAAGATCAATTTTACATTGTTGTGATAGGGTTGTCTATCATAAATCACATTCGCGTAAATTCCTTTGAAAGTGCCTTTTTGCTTGGCGTAGATTTTCTTTGGATAATAATCATGTAATAGCGTTTTAAATTTTAACGCCTTTTAGTAAATTTCTTTTGAAAATCAAATGCCTATCAGAAGGTGTTTTATTTTCCTACATTGTTCGTAATACCATTATGAATCAGACATTGTAATATACCACTGAAATAACGAAAACAATGATAAATTGTACGCATTATCCTTAATATTTAAGTCTAAATTTTCATTTTCCTTTTTTTATACTATTGGCTGACAAAAGAATAAAACTCGCGTGACAATTTTTGATACATTTGGATTTGCCGCATAGCCGATAGATAAAAAAAAAAAACGTGTTATAAATTAACCAATTAATTAGGGCATTGTTTTTGAAACTGTTTATAACAAAAACACATGTGGCAAAACAATTATCTAAGCCAAAAGTATTAATTTACAGATAACAAAGAAAAAAAAAAAATCTAATGAATAAAAATGGAAATTTAACTTAATAAAATCCGAAATCCGATTCAATAATGAGTCATCTTGTCTAATTATATTTCTTTAAACATGAGATTGTACCAGATTCTTGGGTAGAAACCTCCGGTCATAATAGAAATCGTAACTCGTAATTTCCCTGTAAATATTTAGAGTATTACAAGGGTCCATCTGTGATATGTTTCAGGAGTTTTAAAGTTTAGTTTAAAAATAAACTACATTGGAAAAGGTTTAAAATAGTCCATTTTGTAAGGATAAATTTGGAAATGCTCATCGACTTTTAAATGATTTAGTGATTACTAATTCTAACCTCGTTCTATAAATAATTAATAGCTAAGCTCCGAATTTTTCGGTCATATGACATTGAAGTCGATTTTCGAATGATTTCAATGATGCTGAATTTGTATTTATTACCATTACAGGTACAAAATAATATTATCTTTTCATTTTAAATTTTAATAATCATTTGGACAAACCGGATGAAATAGCGGAATTGTGGTCTCGGCTGGTCATATCATATGAAATGCACGTAGATCATGAGATCACATATAAGACTTAACAATTGCGGATTAGAGCGCTTTTATAAAGAACGTTACTTGTTTATATAATAATCGTATATAAATTAACGCCAATATAAATACTACTAAAAAAATAAATGTTTCTTTTTTCCCAAAAAAAAAATTCCTTTTTTTTTCTTTTAGGTTTATGCTTTTTTTCGTACGCTGCATTTTTGCTTGTTATTTTTTTCACTAAACATAAAAAAAATGCTAGATATAACAGAAATGATGTATGAGAGCCTCGATGCTCTAACCAATAATTCAGAGTCAACGTCGCTTACATCGCCAACAACTCCAACATTTCCCCCAACTCCAACAGCTCCAATTATTCCAATACATTACAAACCTAATACATTACCAATATCACCTTCTTCATACAATTCATCATATATTCCACATGAAATTGAAATAGTAAATTCATATGATTACCAAAGTCGAAGACATTTCAAGATAATCGGTGACACCTTTAGCAGCATCTTGCCAGATGATGATAGTACAAATTGTCGTCGTTATCGTCATACATCACAAATTTCTTCGATATCAACTGCTTCCTCATCAGATTTTTCAACCTTAACCGTAAATACTTCAAGTTCAACTACATCATCATCGTCTACGCTTAATAATAATTTATTTGACACGGATGCTGATGATTTAGCTTTTGAAAAATTGATTCAATTCGACCCTAATAATAACAATGCGAATATTCCTCTTTCTCCTAATAATACAAATTTTGATGTGATCATTAGCGTGGGAGAAGGACCATCTGTTAAAAGGTATCGAAGTCATTCAATCATCCTATGTAAAAGGTCATATTATTTTCGTACCGCCTTTTCAAACCATTGGGTGAAAAAACAGGGTGATATGTATTTCTTTGATAAACCAAATTTGTCCTCAAAAGTATTTACCACAATACTAAGGTAAAGTTAAATTCCTTAACTGTTTCACATGTACCTGTTGGGATGATAATCTAACCCATGACTGGTCACACACTTGTTTAGATATCTTTATTTTGGAAATGTTAAGTTGGAAAGATTGGATATTTTGACCATTTTGGACTTATTAAAAGCATCAGATGAATTGGTTCTCCAAGATTTTACACATGATATACAATCATATTTCATTCACCTAAACTCTGATTGGTTAAAAACGAAAATAGTTCCGATATTACAATGTTCATATTCAAATCCAATAGCATTTTCAAAACTTTTGCTTCACACATTGACAATAATCAAGAAGGACCCAACTTGTTTACTTATACAGAATGATTTGCATTTACTAACGGAGCAAATTATGGATAAGATTTTAAATGAATGTCATAATGGATTAGATGATTGGGCCATTTGGCAATGCATTTTACAATGGGCCATAGGACAAGAAAAGATTTATGAATTTTCTCATGACATTAAAAAATGGCATCAATATGAATTTAATACGTTTCATGAGTTAATATTTAATTTGGTGGAAAAATATGTTAGATTTAGTCATATTAGTAGAAATTATTTTTTAGACAAGATTTTGCCTTATTTAAATTATTTGACGAAAGATTTTGGATCAGATGTTGGAGAGGAAATCGTCAGCTACTATTTGTCAAATAATCAGCGTAATAATTATCATCATACAACACATCACAAGTCCACGCAACATAAAAAGGCATATACAAATTTTCATACATCAACGAACATCATTTTAGAAGATTCCGCATTAATAAACCATTTACAAGCATTGAAAATCACTGATTGGATACAAGAAAGCAATTACGTTGTTCCTAACGTTGTCAATACCACGAATTTTCCTTCTAAACTAAAGAAATGTAATTTACATTGTTTTACCTTTTCATTCTTTAACAAAAAGAATAAACAACAACAACAACAACAACAACAAAGTTCAAGCCCTATTTCAACCGCATTATCAATTTCCACTCATATCCTTACTACCACAGCAAGTAAATCACCTACAAAAGCTCAATTGGATCAACAACAACAACGACAACCAATTAATGTAGCATCAATGGCGACGCCAGCTGCTTATCAATTTAATCTCTTGTTCAGAATGACTCGTGATGGTGCTTCTACTCATCATGATAGATGTATTAATCAAGGTCCTGCTCTGGTAGTAGCCAAAATAAAATTACCATCGTCAGGTTCAACCTTAGGAGGATATATTTTAGTCGGAGGTTATAATCCTGTTGGATTCAATTATTTTTCTAATTCAAATTCTGAAACTAATTCAAACATTTCGTTACAACAAATGTTTATATTTACATTTGGGGATGGAAAATCATTTGAAAAATGTGATGTAACTAGAATGATGCTTCATGATGATAAAAATAACAAGGATTGTACAAAAAGCACGAAAGATTGTTCAAAGAATTTTAAAGTTTCGCCTATTACGCTCTCGATGAAAAAACCCAAAAAGGAACTATTTTATTCCAGAGTTAATAACAATAAGTCTTCTGGATCAGTTAATAATTATAATAGATTTGATAATGGTACGAATGAATTGTATTTTTCCGATGATTTAATTATTAATTTTCAAGAGAAATTTGTTAAATTTAATGGTGGGCATAATTTTGGTTTAATTGAAAGTGATATCGTTGAATGTGAAATTTTCCAAGTTAAAGAATTATGTTATTAAAATTTAGAAATATAATTAGAAGATAGAGTTATAATAATTCAAGTGTTAGAAGAGACTTGTTAGAAGAGTTTTATTTGTAAATTCAGTTATATGTGTATATATATTTATATCTAAATTTTTTTTTTTTTTTAAATCCTTGTTTGAAGAATTGTAATTTTATTTTTTATATCATTGTAAATATATATCATATATCATTTTTTTTTTTTTCGCCTAGAATCACAACACACATTTTACGCGGACAGTGGGAAGAATTATTCGGGTTTTAAATCTAGAATAGCGGATTACCAAATTAATAATAAAAATTTTTTTTTATACAAGTATTTAAAAATTCGAGAGAATTTTTTTGATCCAACTTGTTAATCTTTCGAAATTGAATCAAAATATAAAGAAATAACAAAAAAAAAGATAATTTCTTTTATAGTATAATTGAAATGAGACTATCTACCAAATTATCGTAATAAATATACTTCAAACATTAAATGGTTAAAAGTATTTATATAATAATCAAAAAGAAATAGAATAGGTACAAATTGCACACGCTTAAAAGCTTCTTTAAATTTCTTTATTATTAATAAATGAATTATCTTTTAAACATAGCCTTTTAAATCATAAAAGAAAATATACTCTCTGCAACTTCCTTAAATGCTTTAATAGATAAGAATTTTAATTAGGATCAGAATATATCTTGTTTTGAATATTAATGTAAAATCAGTTCTTTTTTTATTTATTTATTTTTTTTTTTTTCGTTGTTGAAATCAAGTTTTCTGGTTGAAAAGAAAGCTATATTGTATCTTATTATTTATTTTTTTTTATTTATTTTTTTCTTATTTTCTTTTTCCTTTTTTCTTATTCTTTTTTGTTCTTTTATTTCGTTTTTTGTAAATTCATGCCAACACTATTTTAGGAAACCTTCCAGAGGAACCCCAAGATTTTTTTTTTTTTTTTTTAAATTTTTAATTTACAACAGTTATGTACATTCCACCTTTGTTTTCATTTTTACATTCCTCAATAAACAATTCAGCGTCAGATGTGAGACCGTTAATTATTGTAACTTCTTTTAGCCTTTTATGTTTTTCTAATTGTTTGATATTTGATTTGTTAAATCTTACTGGTGGATAAATAATTAATTCTTCAAGATTTTGAAATTTCTTAAACGTTTTAATAAGAGACTAAAAAAAAAAAAAAAAAGATTTTTTGAGATTAGATTTCTTTTTAATATAAAAAAAAAAAAACTAAAATAAAACAAAGAGACATTCTTTGTTTAGGATCTCTCTCACTTACACTTCCATCAGATTCATGTATTTGACATTTAAGTACCAAAGATTTAATTTGAGGACATCTGATGGCTAATTTCTCTAAAGCAACCGAATTAAGTTTATGATTTGTAGCATTGTCAATGGTTTTAAGTCCTGTATCATATGCTTTAAATACTCTCAAAGTTCCTTTATTACGCGTCGCCAAAGTATGCACAATGGAGGCCAAAGTTTGTCGAGGAAAATTACGAATAGTAAATTCTACCAAACTTTTACATTCTCTCGTGATATTTATGAAGGCTACATTTGTCAATTTTGTACATGACATCACAATGAAATTTCTTAGATTCATACAATGAGTGGCGATGTTTGTCATACCTTCATCCGTTATGCGAGGATTATAAGCTATCATGAGGTGTTTTAAATGAACGTTACGATGCTTCGCCAACGCTTTTAAGGCGGAATCTGTTAAATGAAAGCACATATAAATCTCGATGGATTCCAAGTAAATACAATTTTCCGCCAATTTTTCAACCGTCGCATCCGTTATATACACGGTGGCTAGATGAAGATGACGTAAACATGATTGATGTTTGGCCAGGGAACAACTAAATTTTGGAAAATCTATGACATGAATGGTTCTAATTCTCAATGACTCAAGTTTGGCGAAAGCGAAAGCTAAACTTTCGGCAGCCTCATCCGTGATATCTTCTTCAAATTGCGACGTTAACGATCTAAGTTTGACGGCACCCGTGATAAGTCCTTGTAACCCTGCGAAATTAATATGCCTACATTCGAACGTTTGTAAATTTGGAAAAGATTTCACAATCATTTTTGCGACATCCATCCTATTTACCCGTTGGTATAATTTCAAAGAGACAATATTCTTACAACGTTCCCCCACATCCCTTAAAACGTCAAAAGCCCAATTTCTAGTCCAATCGCTAATCTCCAGGTGTTGTAACTTTGGGCATAAACCTTCTCTCATCGGTTTTAAAGCTCCATGTAACCATTCGTTGTCACAGTTCAAAACGGTGAATGATAATAAATTTGGTGCGGAACTTAACATTGCCGATACGTTTGTCACCGAGAAAGGTTGTCTTGGATTAGCGATGGTAATATGCTTAATATTTGGACATTTTCTTGAAATCAATTTTAGATCCAACGTTGAATAATCCGGAATGTTCCCATAAGATCGATGACTTTTAAATATAATACGTTGAACCATAACACCATATGAAAATCGTGATTTCCTACCACGAAGCGTGCGTATAAATTTTTGGTAGGAACCAGCCGTCTTCCACACGGGAGATTTCCATAATTGTCTTACCATTACCTTTTGATGAAAAAAAAAAATTTTTTTTTTTTTAAAAAAAAGAACAAAAAACAAAAAAAAAAACACGAAATTACTTACCAAAGTCCATGTCGTATTAACGAAGAGATAGTTAAAGGTATCATCTTGACGATCGATATAATTCGATATACAGAATAATACATCGGGTGACAACAAACCTTTTTGTGCCGCGGTTTTTCGTTCCATGACGAAGCGAACAAACCAAAAGTGGGGAGGAGGGAAGGGAAATTTGGTGAATCTTAACTAGCTAGATACTGGAGTTAGTAAGCAATTTATATATTTTTTTTTTTATTGAATTTTGTATATGGTGATTATACTAACTTTATTTGGTATTAAAAATATAATTGTACATTTTTTTAAATCATTAAGCCTCATAGGATTCCTATTCCGAATAAGGCCAATGCGACGACATTTTATTTGATTTTGTCCAACAATCTGACTTTATTGGTTTTTTTTTTTCATTACCACCATAATAATAATTACAATTATTCTCCCAACACGGGGCGCCCAATAATGATGAAAATGAAAATTTTGTAAATTATGATAAAATGAATAATTTTTTTTTTTTTTTTTTTTTTTTGCATGGTCTTCGCATGACATTGCTCTCCTATTCGCAAAGTCTTGATATCACCAAGTCCTCATTTAAAATGTTAAAGGATGAAAACAATGATTATTTAACAATGGGGAAAATTTTTTCACTCGAAAGGAGATTAATTATGTTGTACAGGTGAGGTTTTTCGACGTTAGAGATAAAGATCCTTCTTTATTCGAGTATTTCATAACTTTTTCCTTAAAATTCCCACCAATGATCGTACTGCGCCTACACAAAATAAGTTTACTTAATATTATTCAGTTATACACATAATGTTTTTCCCATACATTTACCAATCACGACATAACTCTATTGTGGGGAAATGAAAGATTTTTTTTTTTCCTGGAATTTTATTTTAGCGTCCCATATAATAACACTTGTTATGCATGATCAATAATATTATGGTTTGTTATTGCATTATTAAGCATGGATTTATTAGGTCAAGCTATAGAAGAGCTTTCGGTTTTAAAAATTGTTTGTAATCAAAACAATTCATTTTGGAAGGTTTGAATGAACCTATTTGTTCATTTCTAAACCCAAAATTACGAGTTACAATCAAGAAAGATAACAACCGTACATGACCGACCTTCATGTGACCGACGATAATCAAATTTTTTTTTATTTTGTTCATCATAAAAAAAAAAAAATTTTTTTGCTTTTCACGTTATATTAACACCAACCAATAAATAGGAAAGGGGGATCCGCGAACGTGTAGATGAATGGTTCGAATCGGTTTCTTGTATTCGGTTGCAAAACTTCATATTATGCATTATTTAGATGTGCGCATATATTATTGATTTACTGCGCAACCTCGTAAAATGCTGCGGAATCGGCATTTAATTTATCCCGTAATTCATCACTTTTTCACTTTAAAAAAAAATGGAAATCAATTAAAAAAAAAAAAATTTTTTTTTTTTTTGGTACCAAAAAAAGAATGACAATGTATTTCGTATACATAAAAAAAAAAAATTATAAAATTACTTGAGACATATGTACATAGCTTAAATTTTTGTTACATAAAAAAATGTCATAAATTAAAATTTTCGTTTTGTTATACGTCCCAGCAATTCTATTTAAAAATAACTTTCTTTTACACCACTACTACTACACAGGCTACGTGGCAAAGAACCAGCAAGCCACGCCTTTGGTTGTTACGACTCGTACCACAAAAAATTTCGTATCACTAGAAAGACGATGATTCGCATGTTC
The DNA here is from genome assembly GCA_910592005.1 of Funneliformis mosseae. Classification (NCBI taxonomy): domain Eukaryota; kingdom Fungi; phylum Glomeromycota; class Glomeromycetes; order Glomerales; family Glomeraceae; genus Funneliformis; species Funneliformis mosseae. The sequence continues at coordinate 11,024 of CAJVPP010000902.1, read as the reverse complement.
GAAGGGTTTTTTTTTTCGGAAGGGGTAAATTTACCATTAATTTTAAACTAGACGCAGAAGTTAACTATCTATCGGAAAAAAAATATGAGAAGAATACGGCGAGAAGTAAATGTTTTTTTGCTTTTTTTTTTTTGATTTTTTTGATTTTTTTTTTTTTTGGAAAGTTGTAAAAAAAAAGATATTAAAAAAAAAAAAAAAAAATGGAAGATAAAAAATAATTTAAATATATAAATATCCATCATGACGCAGAGCCGGGCGCAACTTTTATCCTTTCGCAAGTCGCATTTAGAATCGAACTTTTTGTGTTTTGTGATCCGTCGATTCGAACGATCCGCTTTATGATTTTTCGAGTTTCGAAATTAAATTTTTTTTTTTCTTTTTTTTGAAATTGTTTCTTGTGTGTGAATGTGATTTCAATCGCCAAAGATTAACGAGGTGAACGGGAAGGTTGACGAGAACTATTCCTTCACTTTTTTGAAGTTGATAAGGGTCTCCTTCCAATAGAGTCTAAACTGGGAAAGAAGTTAACAGTGTCATATTCTGTTTCTTCATCAGAATCAAAGGAGTCGAACAGAGGTAACTTGGGCTCGGCTGGTGTTGAAGGTAGCGATACAGGTGTAGGGGGAGCAACTGAGAGAAAAAAAAAAATTAAAATGTTTGAAAAATAAAAAATTAAAAAAAGATAAAATAAAAAGAATAAGTGAGATATATATATATATATGTTTTTTTTTTTTACCTAAATGATGGTCGTCTGAATTGCGATACAAGGCAAAATCAAATTGTTCATCGCTTACAAAAATTCTAGGATCAACCAGCTCGCTTCCATTGTTTGTGTTAATATGAACTCCCAAATTTTGTTGTGGTTTTGAAATTTCAGCAGCTATCTTTTCATAATACTCTTTCACAACCGGCGGTTCTTGTTGCCACGCAGCAGAAACCATTGATGAAAACCGAGAGTCATTGACCAACATCGTATGGTTTTCCGATTTAAGATACAAAAGGTAGTTTTTCCGATAGATGTTTAAAGCATTTGGTGCTTTATTCTCTTTTTGTTCTAAAGTTTGTTTCACCAGAGCAAGTTTGTTCGCCACAGGTGGAGGAGGTAAAGGCGGTAGTTGTTTAGAACCACCACTTAATCTTCTTGGATGGTTAAGCGAGGATGATAAAGCCCTGATGTTTGCTTGATCATTTCTTCCGCCTCTTAAAGCACCTACGCCCTTCTGCAGGTGATTGTGGTGTTCGGTCATGAAAAAATGCAAAGGCGCAGCCGTTGACTTTCACTTCTTTTCCAGCAAAAAGAGGAGAATTTGACTATGGTTTATATATTCAAAAAAATGTGCATTTGTGCTAAGATCTGGGGGCATGATACGCAGTTAAATGTCCCATTCTTGGTGAATATACAAGGAAATCATTGAATGTTCAACAAAATTCTAACTAGAAATGGATCGAGTATTCGTCATTACTGTTCTTTCGAGATTTTGTACGACCGTTTCTCAGCACAAGATCATCATCAAACGGCAACTCAATAAACTCATCATCAACCTACCTTATCTCCTTTTTAATTATCAAAGAGCATACATATTTTTTATTTTTATTTTTTTTAAAAAAAAGCGGCAACTTTTATTTCTCCCATACAACTTTAAAAAATTCAAAAGTTTTTAAATAAATAAAAAATTTTATTTATTTACATATCTTAGATTATCGTGTTTTATGTTTTATTTTAATTTAACATTCATTCATGCATATATAAAATAGGTGGGTGATATTATAAAAAGAATTAAAAAACTTTTTTTTTTTTTCTCGTTGAGCAAAAGTTTTTTTATTTTATCTTGTTGAATAAATGAAACGATATGATGTAATTAATCCCCGGAAATGCCGACATAATCGGAATCTTATTTCCGCGCCAATTTTTTCGTCCATCCATCGTCAAAAATAAAAACTTGAGAAGTTCGAAGAAGCAAAACAAAGATTGATTGAATTCTTTTTTTTTTTTTTTTTTTTATTTATTATTATATATTTTATTGATAAGTTATCTTGTTTTTATTTCAACATGTCATTCCAAAAAAAAACTTATAGATGTTTAAATTGGAAATTTGAGGATCTTCCGAGTTCGAATTTTTTTTTTTTTTTTTTTACAATTTACATTACTGATTGAATCAACCCGCCCTTTTTTTTTTACCCCAAAGAAAATAACCGATTACATACGAAATTGAACACAAGTATAAATTTCCATCTCTTGAAACAAAGAAAATCATGTTTAAACAAAAAATAAAATAAAAAATGTAAATAAGGTTCAAAACCTTTAATTTCTCGCGTGGTCCTCGCATTGATCTTAATTTGTAAATCGTGTAAATTGTTGATCGACAACAATTCTTTTAGGATTTCCTATTATCAATAAGTCAACAAGTTCAACGATTGCTCGGATGATGAATGACGATTCCCTGTGCTTCGAGGTTTAATTAAAAATCTTTTTAAAATTGAAACTTTAATTTATGGTAACCAAATTAAAAATTTGGTATAATTGGAAGTTTTTTCCCTATTATTTATTATTTTTTTTTTTTTTAAAACAGGAAATCCCTTCTAAACTCTTTACAGGAATTCCCTCCCTTCTCGAATGATCTGATTAAGATTCCTCATTACTAAGCTTACCATCAAAAAAAAAATTCTTTTTTTCGTTTCGAATGTATGTATTTAGAATCGTAGTAATAATGGGGGCATAATAGGGTATTATTTCCTTATTATGTTCAAATAACAGACATTAATATAAAAATAGATTTGTTTGTGATAAACACGTTTTCAAGTTTCATTCATAAATAATTAAAAATGGTTGGTTTCACAGTAACCTGAAATTTTACCAATAAGTATAACAAACATTTTGGTTAAATTATTATACAATATATTTTGTAAAAAAAAAAGATTAAGGTTGTTTACAAATGAATCAATGACAAATTTTTCTTTAAGTGATAAAGAATGGAAAAGTTGAACATTGTATAAACTTTCCCCACATGGTCTTTTTTTTCAAAAAAAAAAAATCGTTCAAAATAAATAAAACTTGATTTGATCCAATCATCATTGTTATGAAAAGATCACATGATTGGTTAAAGATAGGAAAACAAGGACCGCACCGCAGCAAGTCATGAGGTGAACGCCAATGGAGATGAATTTTTTCTTATGTAATTAAAATTTAAGAGTTGTGTCATCGACTCCCCAAATAAAATTATATAATGAAAACACAATTTTTTGCCGAATAAACGTATTTTTACAATAAAAAGAAAACCCACTCTAAAAATGATAAAGGTCTATTTTAAATTATTACTATATTTGGAGAATTATTTGCTACTTCAACTAATAAAGGGTCAACATTTGATACTGAAATTTTTCCATCACACATATATTGTTGATTATTCCTTTCAATATGATCTAATATATAATTATAATTTGCCATTATTCCAAATGACTCCTCTAAACCTTTATCTATTAAATTCGTTAAAATAGATTAGTTTAGTAATAAGAATAAAAAAAAAAAATTACGGTTTCACTTACTTGATATATCACCTAACCAATTTAATCTATGAACACATGCACCATTTCTGATATGAAAATTAGCTACATGTAAAATTTTTTAGGTGAGTATTCTTAATTATTAGATATTGTAAATATTGTAACTTACCAACGGGATCCAACGCCAAATTTCTTCGCTTCTCTGTTAGGATATATCTTTTTTTTTTTTAAAACAAAAAAAAATTTGAGAATCCAAGTCCAATTCATATTTAAAAAGTAAATGGATAAAATAAATTCTAATAATATACCTTGCACATAATCTCATCAAGATAGGTTTTAATGTATGAAAACACACCTCGTCTCTAATCCAATCTTTGGATTTTAATATGACTTTTAAGATTTCAGTTCCACTACCTTCTAAATGTCTCCTTAAATTTTTGATTTTTTCAGCTTCACCATCAACTAATATACTATCACCTTCGACATTTATGACAGCATTTAACCATTTTTGAAATCCTGGGATAGGACTTAATGTTGAAAAAGTTTTTATGCTTGGAAATTCGGTTTGCAACTCTCTTACTACTCTTTTAATTAAAAAATTACCAAGCTCAATGCCTGATAATCCTGGTTGACTTGTTATTGAATAAAATATCGCACAGTGTATATCTTCGATCGTTGGTATTGACTTTGTTGGGTTGGGATCTTCCAATATTGCCTACAAATAATTATGAACTTTTAATTCATTATTAGTTGTAAAGAATGTCCAATCTATATAAATATATTACCTGCACGTTGTCCGAAACCTCTTTTGTTAGGGCTACTTGAATAAATACAAGTGGCTCATGTCTCATATTTTGATAAAAGAACGCAAAGAGGCGTCTTCCTGCATATAAATTAAATTAATGTCTCTTCAAATTATTCATAATAATAATATAAATATTATTTTACCAGGTCCGACACGTCTAAAGTAAATGATTAAATAAAGGAATTATTAACCTGAACAAATAAATACTCAAAATATAAATACGTATATAAATTATCTTAATTCATTAACCTCTTCATGTCATCCCAATCCTTTATAGCGTGCACTGCCTCATATTCTATGACCTTCTCTAGGATAGCAGCAGATGAATACCACGTTATTCTCCTTAAATCCAAAAATCCAACTAATAATGATGACAGTTTTTCTTTCAAAGATTCATTTAACGCCATCAAACATGCTTCATGATTATTTTCCTTCAAATATGCCTTTTTTTTTTTAAAAAAAAATAAATAAATAAATAAATAAATAAAATAAAATAAATATATACTTATAAATAATTTTCAAGATAAAAGAGACATTTCCAATGAAATGCCCATTGACTTACTAGTAAATCGGCACGCATGTTCACTAAAAACTTTGTTCCACCGGGTAATGGAATTATCCGATCAAAAAATACATTATGTGCTGGATTCATAGCATGTCGAAGTATTTGTTCTGCTCGAAGTACTGCTCTTCCATACTAAATAAATTAAACAATAAAATATGAATTAAATAAAGCAAGATGAAATTAACGATGAATTCTTTAATCATACCGCATCTTCATTTGATAAATTAGTATAATTATTTGCCGCTTTAAGAGCTTCATCTCTCTTCACACCTTTTATCACAATTGTTAATCATCCCTTTAAAAAATGTAGCAGCCAAATTAAAATACATTTATTGATTTTTCACCTACCAAAATCACGAGCAAGTATATACATGAATTTAATCTTATCTTCCTAGTTCATCATAAATTAAAATAATTCATATATAATGAGATCGAATTTTAAAAGAATTAAATAAATAAATATACCAACGTTAACAAGAGTTTCATATAGTTCACAACATCTTTTTGCTATTAAACTGGGCACTAAATCACCTCCACGTTTCATCGTTATAGCCGCTGATATTAATTTACGTATAAAGTTTGCATCTTTGATAGTCAATCTCGAATTTGGTCCACTAAACGAAAAAAATTCTATACTTAAAAATATATTTATTAACGTTTAATTAATTGATCAAAAAAACAATATCATAAACAAGCTTTAATTTTATTACCTGGCTCATGCGTATAAACTTCAATTTCATGCCAAAAATCCTCTACATTATTTGATTTTAATGATTGACGAATATATTGTTGTTCGAATAATTCTTGTGAATCCTTATCTTTTGGTGAAGAATTATTTTTTGATGATTTATTAGCTTGATGATTGGAACATGAAAATTTTCGATTATGCTTCATTATATTTTGTAATATTCTCGACTAAATAATTTCGGTTTGGAGAAAAATCATTAATATATATTAGAATTGATTTAAAATTAACTTTTTAAAGAATATTTAAATAACAAACTCTCGTATTATATGAACTAGGTAAATTATATGACGTTGGTATTAATAATTTATTTTGAAACCTCCGAATTGTTTCTGAATAACTTTTATTAGGATAAATTAGAGAACGTATACATGAAAAGATAGACATAATATTATCATAAATTAAAGATTACTTAAAACGAAGCCATACCTTTTCGATGGTTTTTTATCTCCAATTTCTGAACACAACGCCGATCCATCTACAGATAAATCGAAATCTATTTTTATAAATATCAAAGTAGTTTGAAAACGAGCTCTTTAATCAAAGCTTTTGTGTTAAACTATTGGCAACTATAATCAAAAATATATATATATATATATTAAGTCAAAAATTTAATGATTCAACTAAAAACAATATTAAACGTAATCGATAATTCTGGTGCAATATTCGCAGAATGTATAAGAGTGGCCCACGGTGGTAGATATGGTCGAATAGGTAAAGACATAGATAGATATTTATTTCGAAACCTACCACAAAAAAAAAAAAAAAAAAAAAAAAAAAAATGATCCGAATCCTTGTAATTTACATAGGCGACCCAATAACAGTTGTAATTAAAAAAGCAAAACCAATTTCACAAGTAATTTCCACAACAGCAGCAGCAAATCCATCTACCAAATTACAAATACGTAAAGGAGAAGTAAAGAAAGCTTTAATTGTTCGAACTCGTAAGGAAACAAGAAGACCTGATGGTAGATATATCAGATTTGATGATAATGCTTGTATCCTATTAAATAACCGTCAAGAACCTTTGGGTACCAGAGTTTTAGGTGTTGTAGGGGCTGAATTGAGAGGTAAGAAATGGGGGAAAGTCGTTAGTTTGGCACCTAGAGTTGTCTAATAATTTATGTAAATTTATTTTGGAGCGATGGGACTTAGATTTTTATTGTTTATGAAAAAGTTAAATGGATTTTTTTATTAGCTATGTTTCTCAATTAAATGATGGAACAACTTGCTTAATTTTAAAATTTTTCTCGTTATCTTTTTAATGACTTTTTTATATGTTCCTAACTTGGTATGTGATCGGTTTCGGCGAAACATAGAACTTGATTCCATATTCCAATATATAAATAATTCTTTACTATGATCTCCTTAATATGCTAAATTTTTGTATCTTAAGTTCATAAAAATAAAAGTAATTTTTTTTGTATAATGTACGTAATTGATAATTAATATATAAATTTTTGATTTAAAAATTGTCTTTTTATTATATTTTTTAATATATATAAAAAGAAAAGTTAATCAAATTTATTCTTTTTATTTAGATAAATTTAATAAAAAGAATAATAACCAGATTTTTGATAATATATATTAATTCCTTTATTTAATTAACATTTTTTATTATTTAAAAATATTTTAAATAATTTTTTTTTTATATCAATAAATGTTTAAATTCCATTTTGTATAATATTATTATTAAATTATTATATTTTTGTTAAATTATATACAAATTATTTTTTTTACTAAATTTAATCTAATTTCCATTTACTTTTATCCTTTAAATTGTTTAATAGATAAATTTACCTGTAAATTTTTTTAATAAAATATAAATTTAATTTTAATAATATAATTATTATATAAAAAAATATAGTTTAATATATATTTTACTAACTTTATTAAAAGATATTTTAAGTATATTAAAAAACTTTTTAATTTTAAAATTAATTTATAATAATAATTTTAAAAAATTCATATGATTATAAACTAAGTGAATTATTTTATTTTATTATTTATAAAGTTATAAAATTTCTTAATATATTAAATATTATAATAATTAAAGTTATTCTTTATAATATTATAATATAATTAAAGTAAATTTTAATAAAATTGATAAGATAAAATTTTTAGCTTATATATAATTTTAGATGTTTTATTATGTAAAAATAATTATGATATAATATATATATTTATAAAAAAATTTTTTTAAAAATTTAATTTTTCATAAAAATAAATCAAAAAGAAATTTATAGTAAATAAGTAAATAAACTTTACTTATTAATCCCTATAATTTAAAAATAAATAATTTAATTATACCTTTAATAAAATTTTAAATTTAAATTATAAAATTAATTGCCAATTCGGATATGATCAGCAGAAGAATTTGGGGTAAATTTTCACCAATCATTTATTGAATACTTCAAAATGGCACAAAACATTCAAATAGTAAGTTTACACAAACTATTTTTATGCACACAAAAATCATACGATCTAATACAAAAAAGGTTAAAGAATTTGAAAAATTATCGTAAAACTAGTTGTTAGTTATATTTTTAATGACTTTATTATATACGAACGCTAGATTCTAAGAAAATTATGCAAATTTATAAATCTACATTTAGCAATTTTCTATAATAAAATAATATAAATTTGTTTATTTAGAAGGCTTAGACAACTTTAACTTCTTAAAAAGTTGCGATGTTACAGTTTTTTTATCAACATTGTAGTTCTATTTTTCTTCTAAATTTAAGGATTTTATAGTAAGTTTTTTAGAAATTATGAAAAAATTTTTTCTTTTTATTGATTTTATTTTTTTATGATTTTATTTTCATCTTTAGAAATGATTTATGTATTCAGAAGTCTGATTTATTTCTATTTTATGGTAAATTTCTTTGTGAATTAATGAGATTTTTTTTCTCGTTTTATTGTTTATTTTTTGATTTTGTTTCTTTTTATTGATTTGTTTTACCTTTTAGAAAAAGTTTGTCTTTTCATGTCATTTCTCTTTTTTTATGATTCAAAGTAAAATTTTGTTGATTTGTCTTTGAATTTTGTAGTAAATATTATTCTAAGATTTGAAGATAGAAAATTTTTTTCCTTTTATTCTAGTTTTTTTTTTAATGTTTCTTTTTATTGATTTTTTTTATATTTTGGGAATAGTTTATCACTTTCGCCAGTTTTTCTCTTTCTTTTTTATAGATTAGAGAAAATTGATTTTTTTTTATTCTTGGATTTTACGGTAATTTTTTGTGAGATTCAGAAGTGGAATCTTTTTTTTTGGGTGTTTTTTTTTAGCTGTAGATTTTTTTATTATTATTATTTTCTTCATATATTGAATTGGGATACAAATTATATAGTAATAAAAACAAAATCTAATTTTTTTGCATAATTGAATATAAACTTATTGTTCAGATGTTTCACTTTCTCAAGAAGCCTTAGTGCCATAGTTTTCTTGAATGATCATGATGTGCTTGTTATCCAATTCATAATTATGGAAACTTTTAACACGTCATTTTTGAAAATTTCATTATCTGTCACTCTTTTCAAAAGCTTCTTGTGCATTTCATTAGCATTTATTTTAGCCTAGGATTAGCAGTACCAGTGTAAAACATTATAGTAAGCAGTCCTTTGACATGTTCTGTGATTCGTTTGGTTAGTACTTTTTGATTCACTTTTAAATTTTTGAATAGAGCCTATCCACAACCAAATATAATGGCACTACCAATAAAAAAAATATGAATATATTCATGATATTTATATAACACAATATAAAAGAATAATAAAAAGTTTAACATGCTTTTTGATATTGGATCAATATCTATACTTTCAATTTATTCTTTTTCAACCTGTTTACGATTCTTTTACCAAATATCCTGATGAAAAAAAATATTAATATGTTTTGTATACTTACTTCCAAAATTTCTTGATCTCCTTGGGTATTTTCTAAAAAAAAATGATATTTGTCAATACAAAATAATTATGAAATAATTTTGTTAACAAATTACTTTTTCTTAATGTTGATGGTATAGTCCATGATTTTAAAGGTTGTGTTGTATAGCTTGGGGTTAGTTTTTCAAAGGTGCATAATTTTGTAATTTTATCAATTTGACTGGAAGAAATTTTATTCCAATTACCAAACTCTGGCAGTATATGAGCATATATATATCTGACATTTTCTCCTGTTTTAGGTTAAGTAAACTTGTGTCAATTTGATATACCATTAATTATTCCTAATTTTCCTTTTTATATTCAAAAGATATTATCATTTATTTTTTCAAAAAAAAGAAACTAAATATTTACCTTTATCACGGTCTGGTTCAAGATGAAATACGTGAGTACCTGAAAGATTTTTGATAGCATTTTCAATATCTTCTCCTTCTTCTATTTCATGTTCTATTTTTACCTATCTTTTTATTATGTGGGAAATCTAAAACAAATAATAATATATATTAATTACAAGTAATATAAAAAATCAGATATTTGTTTATACTTGAGCATGGTGAGAGTCTATTGCAGTTTTTGTTTTACCTGCTTTTAAAAATAATCATCTATGAGGACTTATATTATACCATTCTTTTCAATGACCCATAATAATCATTAATTCTATATTACGATAATGTCCTCCATTATCTAAAATAATAGTGATCCATTTTGGTTTTCACTTCAAAGTTTCTATTACTGAATATAATAAAAATACTGTAAACTATCTATCCTGCTGAATATCTTCAGACTAATGGTCAAAAGCTTGCACATTCAAGTTATTATTTTCAGAATTTTTTGTATACACATGAACAGAATGAAGTATCTATTCTCTTTTTCTAAACCATTCATTTTTTGTTTCATGAGTTTTTTTTGAAAAAATTTTCATCTTATAATCTATAATTATTAAAGCTCTATCTGAATCAAGTTGAGAGAATTGAGTATTAAGCTGTGCATTGAAGTAAGATTTACAAGCATAATGTGTCATAAAAATAATCAATTGATTTGATAGATTGGTAACTTTTCTTGTTGTTCTTTTTCAAGGTTTTTTTGTAAAGTATCAAAAAATAATAAAAGGGATTCACAATTATCACAAATATCTGAATGATTCAAATAACATTCACCAAATGCATAAGGTAGACAATGACTGATACATCTACTATATTTCACACAACTTGATGAATCAATATTTAATTCTTTTGCAAAATCTTTACGCAAATAACGTCTCAAAACTTGTGCTTGTATTTTTAAGTTTTTTTATTAAAAATTTTAATTAGAAGTATAAATATTAAAATAATTTATTCATTTATTAATAGGTAAATGTACCTATAATTGAATATCAACAACATAATTTTCAATCAAATCTTCAATCTTCACAACAACTTCATATCTACATTCATTACAGGTTGAGCATAAGCTTCCCAAATCCTCTTTAT
>CAJVPP010000901.1:0-24837 GCA_910592005.1 Funneliformis mosseae | reverse complement strand
TCTACTTAAAAAAGATTTCTAAGCTCAAAAGTCATTAAGTACTATTTTTAATGTAGATCTTTACATTATACAAAATTGGCATTATTAATTGACTAATAAATTTTTATAGAATGTTTTTCAAAATATAAGGATTAAAATGAATCAAAAATTATGTTTCTAGCATTTGTAGTTAATAAATTATAAGCATTTAAAGCTAAAAATAAGTTGTTACGTTTATTTATCAACTACTGTATTAGTACATATTTACATATTTAACGATAAATAAAATTCTTATAAAATTATATTATTTTATATATTAGCTGAAATCTAAACTATGGTATTATAATATAATCTATAATAAAAGCTTAGTTATTACTAATTAAACTAAAAATATTAATCTTTTTATTTATATTATTATAATAAATCATTAAATTATTGTTCTTTTTTAAATAATTTTATTATAAATATAATTTAAATTTATTATTTTATTATTAATTTTTTAGAAAAATTAGTAAAATACTTTTTATCTTTTTGTAAATACTGAAAAGCTTAATTTAATTAAATTAAAAATAAGACTTATAAAGTAAAACTAATATTTATTAATAAATTTATATTTTTAACTTAAAATAATTAGATAAATTACTAAAATTTAACTAATTTATTAATTAGTCAATAGAAAGCTGATAATTTAAATTCAAGATCTTTTGTAATTTAGAATTAAACTATAATATTTTTTAATATTTTTTATTATTAAAAATTTATTATAATTTAAATTATCCTTTACATTATAATAATAGTTTTTAAAACTGCTTTCATTTTAGCCTATATATAAAAAATAAAAAAAAATAGCTAATATTTAGATATAAATTCAAATATATCTTAGCTTCTTTTATATTAATCTTTTTATTACTAAATTATTATTTTTTTTTTTTTTTTTTTTTTTTACTAAATTATTATTATCTTCAGAATTATTTTATGATAATTTAAATTTATTATCAATATAATAAACTGATTTTTTCCTTTCAATTTGATAATGATTTACTGATTTTAGGAGAATCATTATCTATCATATATTATGGCATACAGTATCTTTAAAAATAATACACCTTATAATTAATACCTAAATACTATATATTATTTATGTTAAATTAATTACAAATAGTATCCAAATATTTTTTAAAGCTAAACTTTATGAAAATTATGAAAATTGATTAATACATCATTTTATATAGTAACTTCAATATTAATTTTTCTTATTACTTAAATATTTTTTATAATTTTTATATAAAAAAAGAAAAATTATTAAGTTATTTTTAATATTTGTAAAGTGTGAATTAAAAAAAACTATATTATTATAATTTCATTTTTAGCTATCTTAACATTTAAGTTAAAAAGGCTGTGAGAATTAATTCTACATATTGAAGTCTCTGACCTTAGAATTTTTCTAAGTCTTATAGGTATTTATTATATTTAAATTAATTTAGTAATTTATTATATCTTAGAATTTAAATATATTAGTCAAACTCATAATAATAAACTTAATAATGAATTAATATAGGATATTATAATAAATCCCATATGAGGAATAATATTAAAAAAAAGTAATTTATGTAGATTTAAATTGATTCTTTTATTAATAATTTGAAATTCATAAGAAACTTATAAATGAATTAATATATAACTTAAACAAAAAGCTATTTTATTTATATAATACTATAAATTAATTATTTTAATAAAAATAATAAATATAACAAAGACATTTAAAAATAAGAAGTTATTCATTATCATAATTATAAATAAAATTCATAATATCAAAAGAATTAGATGAATTTAGTCAATTAAATAAATTATATAAATCTTTAATATTTTTTTGATTTACTTATTACAGTAATTGTTGATCATTATTATGTATTATTTCTTAATAGTTTTTATGTGATATTTTCTGCATTTGTGATAATGTCTATTTTTAATACTAAAAAATTTATATAATAAGAAGCAATTAGAGAAGAAAAGTAAATTTAATTTTTTGATATTTATTTATTAAAATTATATAATTGTAACTTCTATATATAGTATTCTCTGTATATTATATTCTTCTTAAAATAGTATCTGATTCTCATTTAATATTTATAAATATTATTCAATTTAAAAAATTACATTTTAATTAAGATTTTAAGTATTATATACAGTAGTATATAATAATTGCCTAAACAATTTAGGCAATCATATTTTTTTAAATTAGTCAAGTCTTAAATATTAAAAAAAAAATTAATTATTGTAAAATATTAGGAAATTAGTATATGAATTTTTACCTTTCTTACAAAATTATCATTTTTTTTGCTAAAAATTTTATTAATTTAATAAAAAATTAGTTTTCCTTTTTAATTTTTTATTCTTTTTCAAGAAATCAGAATTTTTTCATTCTAATTTTTTGATCTTTTTGTGAGATTTATCAATTTTTTCTTTTAATTTTTATTTTTTTATATAAAATAAATAAATATATTATTAATATTATAAAATAATAAATAGAAATAAATTAAAAATAATACCTGATTCTAAATTATCAGAATCATTGAGATTTTCACTTTCAATTAAACTAAAATACTTATTGTTGATTTTTGTTTAAATTTCAATATTATTCAAAAGGTTTACACAAAAGTTATAAGTTATATCAAATATTTTATTAATAAAATTAAGAAAAATAATAATATAAGAAATTAAAAAAGAAAGAGATTAATCATACAGTTAACTAAAAGTTATTTATATTCTATTAGTAAACTGATTAAATTGTATTTAGCAACTGATAGTTACTTTTTTATTAAGAATTTAGTTCTATTTATATATTTTTAATATAAATCTAATATAATATATGTTAGGTATACTTGATATATCAAATATATCAAATACCGTATAGTTCTGAAAATAAGCATCCTGTGATACGCTCTTTTTATAGTAATTTATTTATTTGCATATGGAATTTATTATATTATTAGTCATATATATATTGATAAATTCATATATATTACATGGTGTTTATTTTTGGGACTATACGGTATGTTAAATATATTAAATATATCAAATATATTAGATATATTTGACATTTTGATCTATATTTTCTTACATTATATAAATTAATATATCTATTAAGTCAATCATATTATCAATATCACTTATATAACTATTTATAATACATTATGTAGATTAATTAAGTTATGATAGTTCAGTTACATATCAATTTAATTTATCAAAATTTTCATTATTTTTTAATAACTTTTTAAGCTTACTTTCATTTATTTACTTCATTTTAATATTAAAATTAGAATAAATTAGAATAAAAAATAAATAAATAATATAAATTTTATTTAAAATATTAATAAAAATATCTTAAATATTAAAAAATATTAATTTTGATTATGTATTATTATATATTATAAGTCTAATTAGTTAAAATTTTAGTAATATTTGATATAAATTTTAATAATAATTTAAATTTTGATATAATTAAGCTATTTATATTATATATTTATAAAATTAATTAAAAAATTTTTTTAAATATTTTAATTTTTATAAAAGTAAATCAAATTAAAATTTATAATAAATAAATAGGTAAATTTATTTAAACTCCTATAATCTAAAGGATAATTTTGTTAAATCTAATATTATATTTAATAAGTAAATAGTTTATAATATAAATTTATTGTAGATTTATATATTTATTAGGAAATTAAAACTGTTATTAAGTTTAAAACAAAATAATTTATTTGATATTTGTTTTATCTAAATTTTATACAATTATAAAAATCAATTAGCATTGACTTAATTATTAAATAGACAGATATTAGGATATTTTACATAAAAATATAGTTTTTCATTTTATTTTAGACTAATTAATATAAAATTATTAAATATAAATAATTTATATTTTTCTCTTAATATTTAAAAAAGAAGTATTAAAAGTTTTAACTAATAATTTAGATATATAATATATATTTATTAAAAGTTTATTATTTTTGTTATTAATACTTAAATATTTATTCTTAATTAAAGTATCTGGTTTAATTAAATAATATAACAATATTAAAGAAAAAAATTATAAAATTAAAAATTTTAAAGATATTATAAAATTGAATAAATTAACATTCATATTATTTGTAAATAATATTAATATTTTAATGATAGAAAATATATCTTTAGATAATAAAATGAAATATATAAAAATTTTTAGTTAAATATTTTTAAATAATAGTAATTATTTACAAAAAAAATAAAATTGTTAAAATGATTAATATATTAACTTTATGTTACTGCTGATCAAATTGTAATATTTTGACTTTTTTAATATTAACTGATTTTTTAATCATATTAATAGATTATTTAAAATTAAATTAAACCTTTCTTTGTTTGTAATAATAAATCATTTAATTGATTAAATATATATTTACCAAAAAGTTATTATTAGTAAAAATACAGATCTTTTATATTATATTCTTTAACTATTAAAAGCAATTAGTTGTCCATTATTCTTAACAGGTTGAAATGTTATCTAATCTGATTAGGATTAAGCAAATTAAACAAATTGAACTAATTATTTATTTTAATAATTGGTAATTAAAAGTTTTATTCTAATTATTAAAATGAATCAAATAATGGAAATTTTTTATAACAATTAGTTTATCGTTAATCATGTTGATCATTTTTCGAATTTCATAAATTAATAATTAATCCGTAATTTCACAAAAGGGTTGTTTCAATTAATTTTTTATATCAATTATATTCGTTTTATCGCAGTAATTCTTTGACATTGGTTAGATCAGATTACCTGATCTGAATTTTTTTCACAAATCATGTTTTTAATTTTACCCTTACAAATCTATCAATATATTTGAACATCTCAATTTTAATTGAGTAATGTTACACGAAGTTCCTTTTATAAAGGAGTTATTATTGAAAATAAAAAAAAAATTTTTTTTAAATGTTGGTGCAAATCGGCTCGATATAGTTTGGTTTAAAAAATGACACCTTAACGCGCGTGTATAGCTTTGTTCATTTATAGATGTAATATCCGATTTCTTTGTTTTAATACTATCATTCAATATATATCAGATCAGCTCGGAGTTCTATAACAAATAGGTAGGAGTTGATTTTTTCACGATTTCTCATGATTGTGATTTTAATCTTAGCAAAATATGACAATTTGGCACGTGGAATTCAATTGATTCATCATTTATTGAATTTAATATAAAAATACATCAAATTTCTTCAAAAGAAGGAAAAAAAAAAATATCAAATAATTATAAACCAAATAATTTTGATATTTTTAATTCTTTACGATATAATAGAAAAAAACAAATGTCTGTAGAAAATCAATCAAATTATGTTACAACCGTTGAAAAATGGGAAAAAATGGCCGATGGTGTGGAAATATACACAAAGACATGGAAGGTAATCCTTAACATGGTTGGTTCTTTATTTCTCCAGATCAAAGGTTAATTTTTTTTTTTCCTTTTTATTAGTCTGCCATTGATCCCCCAGTTGCAACTGTCATAGCTTTACACGGATTCGGTGAACACGTTAACCGCTATAACTATGTATTTACAAAGTTCGCTATAAAGGGAGTTGATGTTTTTGGTTTTGACCAACGTGGATTTGGTCAAACTGCTGTTCGTAATAAAAATCCTGGTCAGACTGGTGGCTGGAAAGTTGTCACTGAAGATATTACTAGATTCCTAATTATGAATAGACGTCCGGGCATTCCTCAATTTATATTTGGTCATAGTATGGGAGGCGGGCTTACCGCTAATTATGTTTCTGTTGGCCCAGAAAGACATAATTTAGCCGGTGTCGTCTTATCTGCTCCTCTAATTGAATTAGCTCCCCGATATCAAGTACCAAAACCCAAAGTTACTATAGTTAATGCTATATCAAAACTTATGCCTAATTTAACTATTCCCGTCAACTTGGATAAATCGTTTATCAGTCAAAATCCAAAAGAAGTTGAAATATATGAGAAAGATCCTTTGATAATTGGTATTGGTTCATTACGTGGTCTTGGTGATATGATTCTTGGCATAAGAACAGTTATAAAAGAAAAATATAAGAACATTACATTACCTATTTATATCTGTTTTGGTACTGCTGATTCAATTAATAGTTGTGATGGTGCAAGAGAATTCTTTAAAAAACTTCCTTCCAAAAATAAAACTTGGCGTGAATACCCCGGTCTTTATCATGAACGTAAGTGAAAATTTTCACGAATAAATAAACAATATCAAATTTCTAACGGTTATTATTATTATTTCTTAGTGCATCGTGAAGATGATAGGGATATGATTATTGATGATTATCTTAATTGGATATTAAAGAGAGCTGCTTCCTCAAGCTCTGATGATAGTATTCAGATATCTACTTCAAAAAATAACTCAGTTCCTTCTCCTTTAGCTCTTGCTTCTGTATAGTTTAGAATTATATACGTTCGATAAATTTAATGTAAATTTTAATTTAATTTTAATTTTTTTATTTGTTATAATTAAAGAACACCTTCATACAAATTTAAAGTTTGACTTTCTCATATTTTATTATAAATCAATACACTTCTAGAGCAAAACTCACCTTCCCTTTCGTCCCTACAAAAGTAAACAAAAAAATTAGCTTTATTTCATTATATAAAAAGTTTTCTCTAAAGAAACCCACCTGATAAAGTCCTGTATAATACCCAGAATAATACCATGCCATTATTAAGTTGGACAATGCTTCATCATCTATATAATAAATTTTTTTTAATGAATATATCTTATTTAATAACGATTTCTATTATGTCTAAAAAGAAACATTACCAAATCCAGGTATTGGAACTGGTGCCTATAAAATGTAACTATTTAAATTCTTGAATCACACATAAAATAACTCAGTTGAAAAAAAAAAAAAAAAATCGGTCAAACCTTTGGTGGAATATTAGGATCCTGGTATGGAAAGGGAAAGAAAAATCACCTTAAAACTTTTTTTTTTTTTAAAAAAAAAAAAAAGAAAATCTTATATAATAATATACATACATTTACGGTAGGCTGAGGATATGGTGGATAAAATTGATGATGTGGACCTCCTGGTGGTGGTGGTGGCGGCGTATAATAATCGGGATAATAAGTACCATGTGAATGATCTCCACTGTAAAACGAATCATGAACATTCGTATGGGATGTAGGATTGGCATCGTTATCCGGTTGAGGTTTAGACGGTTTAGACTATATAAAATTAAAAAAAATTTTGCTTTGATTTCTTTTTTTTGGCAAAGATAAAAAAAAAAAATATCTAATAAAATTCTCGAAATTTGCCTGTCTCGTTCCTTTGACCTTTCGTTCAGGCGATTCGTGAAATTTTCGTATTTGTTCATTGACTATATCTTTCTTAACAAATTCAGATGTGGAGGCATCTTCATTTTCGTCAAATGTATCTGGTTGTACGAAACTTTCAAACGTGTTCTCTTTGGTTATATTAACTAACCTCTCCATTCTAAAATCAAAAACGATGTACATCTGCACTGTTTAGTTGACATTAATTATTTAATATGTAATTGTAAAACAAGAAATTATAATCATTGCTTTTTTCTTACTTATTCAAGTTTTCTGAAGCAGCAGGCGTTGTGTCGGAAATGTCATTTTCCGCACTTGATTTGCTGGTGCTTGCTTTGATACTATGAAAATCCTGTGGGAAAATAAAAAAATATATATATATATATAAAGTTTATATATGTTAATATACAAAAAAAATGAATCATATTTTAATGTTATAAGTGGGTTTTAGGAATTTGGAAGAACTAATAACTTCAAGGACTTCAATACGACTAGTTGCCTGAAATTCCTTCACAGCGAGATCCCAAGCGGCTATTAATGCGCTGTCATCCCACGCATCTCCTTCCTATTAAGAGAAGTTGATAATTTATTAGCAATATATATTTACATATTTTTTATATCGAATTAAAACTTAGTTATCACCTCGTCTTCGTCGTCATCCAAGTTTTCATCCTCTACTTCTTCATAATGCTCATTATTTTCATCATAATAATCCATATGTTTACGTGACTTGGAATCTTAGATTCTTGTGAAGTTAGTTCTTGAGGGGAGGATTCTGAAGAGAGTGCCAAGATTTCAATTCGTGAAAAAGTTATTCGAGAAGTTGATCCAACACCGATCTTATGAAAATTTGTTGCTGCAACATGATTGGCTTGGATACAAAAGATAAGATGTTTAAAAAAAATAAAATAACGTTTATTATGACTTTTATAGAATAGATTAAGATATTTTGGGTAAGATACACAATCATGTTTTTCACACGCCATGCAAACATAGTAGCAGATGATTAAGATTAAATTTACCAATCAAAATTTCAAATTCGTCCCAATTCTCTCTTTCTCTCTCTCTCTTTTTTTTTTCTTTTCAAAAAAAAAAACCTTCACTTTTTTTTTATTTGGTTTAAAAGTTTAAAAAGACAAATTGGTTTTGTCTAATTAACAAAGAACTAAAAAAAAAAAAATTATTGGTTTTAAAGATTTATTTTAAACACATTTTAGCTACTTGTATTACTCAGTTTGATAATACTCGAAAGAATTTAATAATGACTTCTCATAATTTTCAATCCAAACGCCTTCCAGCACATCATTCAACACATCCAGGATTTCACTCTCGAAAACAACAAATACTATCTTCTTTAACATCTTCAGACCCTTCTTCCAGGATAGATAAATCTCCGAAAGGGTCCATTGATGAAGCAATTTTACCTTTAATAGAATTATTGAATAGACATGATGATTATGTTACAACCAGTAGTTGTTCCGGAAGAGTTGCAATTTATTGTGCTGGTAAAGGAATAAAGAGACATACTAATAAATTTTATGCTTCTAATAATCAAGTTCATGATGATATTGATGAAATTGATACTAACGTTAAGGATGAAGAATTGGAAGTAAATGACGTTGACGACGTGAGACATTCAACAAAAGGTGGGGGAAGATGGTTGTTCGTTACTCATTCACACGTCGACTTACCAAAGGAGTATAACAAAGAAAAATTAAACGAATTCTTGTTGAAAACGATTTTTGGCATCGAACATGTTAATGTAATATCGTTGACCGATCATGATTGTGATTATAATAACTTGTTAAAAGATGATGATAATAATCGGATGATTTATTTCAAATTTGAACCCATGGTCAGTAAACCAAATTTATTCTTGGTACTTTGTTATTTTTTATTTTTATTTTATTATATATCTCTTTTTTTAAAAAAAAATTTTCATCCGTTTAGATCCTACATGTAGAAGCAAGAACGTTGGATGCTGCCAAGAATTTAGTCACTTCGGCCATTGATACTGGTTATCGTGAATCAGGTCTTTTGACGACTGCAAAAAGGCACATGGTTGTTATTCGAAGTTCCCTGAAATTAGACGCACCTATCGCACGTTTAGATCCCACAGACCAAAAGTTATACCTTTATGTGGATTTGTCTTATTTGTATTTACTAGTCACGTTGAGTAACCGGAAATTTGATGAAAATTCAAGAAAGATAAAGGAATTATATAAGACGATCGAAGATCATCTTTTCGCTGGAATTGGAAGTGGCGAAGATGTAATCAAACGATGCACTAAAGAGACTGGAAAGACGTGGGAACACAAGGAAGAAAGAAGAGAAAGAAAACGAAGAGAAGGACTAGCAAAACAATTTGGATTAAGAAAAAGTGGTACCCTGAGTGATGGGAATGATGGCGATGTGTCAACTGTAGATGACGAGATTCAAGGTTTAGATAATGCTTAAATTAAGAATCAAAAAACTTTATTTATTTGAAAAAAGGAATTCGTGGTGATATCCTTTACAAAATAAATGGTCCAGGATCAAAAATAAATAAATAAATAAATATAAATAACCAACGATATCCGTATCACGAACATATAAATAATTTATAAATAAACAATATTAAATAATTATCACTATAACAACTTCCCTATTCCGAATTAAACCATTTTTTTACCCATAAACTATCTAATTATCTTAGTGGACTAAATGGAAGAGGGGTCAAAATGTTCGTTTCCATTTTACGGATCAACCGCACTGTCAAACGGGATAAACAAGTCAATAATAAAATTGAATAAATAAATATGATACATATATTTTTTCTCACCCGTTTTATAGACGGTTTCGGCCCATCCATCCACCTGCCACGCTTGTTCTCGAGTTATTTTACGACTTTCAAGGTCACTAAAAAAAATCAAACAAATTTTATGAAGATTCTTTGAAGGGATTCGTAAATTTAATATCAATTCATTAAACTTACGGATATTGCCACATATGATGTACAAAATTTAAGGCTCCCTGTTATTATTCAAAAAGAATGTGATTATTAAAGGTTGTATTCATAATATCATAATATCTTACATTACAAAAAGAACAACAAAGGATTTAGAGAACTTACCAATTGACAAAACCATGCGCCGACAGGTTCACAAAATTGTCTACGACACTCAAGTCCACGAACCCTAAACGAAGTAAATAGAAGACATCTTAAAACGTTATTTTTGGACCTGGTAACGCGTTTTATAATTACCAATGGGTTTCCCATTCCAATAAATTACCGGGCTGATAAAATCAATATGTAAATATTAAAAAGGTTTTATTCATAAAATCGAGTTACAGTTGAGAAATCTCACCTTGAGTTCATAAGTTCTCAATTCATAAATTCCTCCATTAACAGCTGGTGGACTTGTTTGCCAGAAAGCAAATTCTAGACAAATTTGATTATACCGACTCTGAAGCATAGGGCGTAATTCTTTAATAAATTTCTGATAATGCTGCACAGCAAAGATATCATTAAATTTGTGATTCATTAAGCACTTTAGGAGGAAAAGAAAATAACGAAGGTACAAACGTGATCCTTCTTAAGTCGGTTGTGAGTCTCATCATAACCAGTGTACCCTTGGTACTCCCAGATATGGACTGTAATCGATTAATGTTAATTCGCAACAAATAAAAGAGCAATTATGTTAAAAATGGATCGCTAAAAAAATTTACCAAAAGTATCAAGATCACCAATCTCTGTCTGCCAACTACCACATAAATGGACCGAATTTTCCGGATCGTTTGCAATGCGAGGATAATACTCGGAACTTTATGGAAATAGTTAGTACATATTTTAAATATTAAAGATAAAAACTGTGAGCGATAAAGCTTACATGAGTCTAATATAATCTTCAACACAATCAGGTTTTATTTTGTGTTCTAAAGCGAAAAAGAAAAAAAAAATCCTTTGATTTAAATTTATTTTAATGTTGCCAATAAACCTTTCATTTTCGACCGAATTCTGGTATTAAATTTATACTTTGCAATTCGTGGACATATTTTCCACGCGCTATTAGCTTGGAGTGAGTTTGATTTTCTTCCTCCCGGATGGCTTGTGAGCCATGAAGGATACTCTGTACCAAGGAACTTGCTTTGGACTTGATTTTATCACTATCATTCGAATCGGAATTTTCAGTTAATTTCGTTGAGGTGGTCGTAAAGTAACGGATAACTCTATTTTTCTCGACGAGTTGTTGCAAATTATCTCTTTTAAGGAAAAATGGAGTAACCAAGTTTGATTTAAACAAGTTTTTAAAACCAGGTGATGTTTGAAAACAATAACGAAAGGCTGTCATATTCGAAAATTCGTTCAACTTGCATTTAAATCCATAAAATGAACTTATATATCATCGATTTTTGATTGGAGATCCTTGGATCATATTTCTTATTTTGGTGATTTGTAGGTTTTTATCTTACATGGATCGTCCGTGGGTCAAAGAAAAGTTAAATATATTGCGTCTTATTAAATGTGTACGTTAAAATAGTTAGTTCAAGGCTCACCTGGTGACGGCATAATGACAGCGCACACAACAGATTTCAAACCAGATCAACAAATAAAAATAAATGTTGTATTACCTTACAATATATAAAAACTCATTATATTAGTTGTATCCCTGTGTTGCGTTGTGTTTGTGTTCTTACTTTCCCAAATCTTTTTATCTGAGAAGGCTTATTCCTTTAAAAGCAAGACTCGTAATTTACTTTTTCAAAATGGCCAAACAACCGCCTACCGACATTACGTGTATAAACGAGGTGGACGATATTTCCACTTTTCAAAATAACGATATTGACGTTATTACAAAACCTCAGTTTAATAACGACCTTGTCGAAAAGCTACACAACTCACTATACAACTCACGTAAAGCGACCTGTTCAACGATATATCCGGAATTAACGGAGGGTGAGGAAACGCCCAAGATGGAAAACGGGGACACTGGCAGTAGTAGTTCGAGTGGAGAACATGTCAATGAAGGTTTAACATTATGGAATAGGAGGCGAGAGATGTGGATTAGAGGAAACATGGACAATTCGGGGCCTTCATCCAACCGTAATAATCCAGCATTGGCCAATATCACGCCAAATAATTATCATTCGATATATGATTCGTTGATTCATGAAAAGAAAAAGTTGGCGAAACCAGTTCCGTTGCCTTACGTGGTATGTATGCTTTCCGCATGTGTTTCTTGTAGGTGGGATTCATCTTATTTATTTTCCGTTAGATAAAGATATTAGTGAGCGGATGGAAAAGAGACGGAATTTTGCCTAGTGATCATCCTTCTGGTCCTCCTTCCGGTCCAAACAATCAACACACCCCTTACTAAACATTCATCTTGTCGAGAGCAAAATGCGTTCCAAAAAAAGAAATACCTATCTAGCCGTCTTAATTAACTAAGACAGAGGAATTAATCATCAAGCCAATCACAATTATCTTTTTTTTTTTCCCTTCCTTCTTCCAACCACAGGCCCATGACAACAGAAAATGTCATGGGTAATAAAAGTATTCATGAGAAAAAATATGTTTGATTTAAAATCATCAATTAATCATTTTACTTTTAATTCAATAATATGAATAATTTTTTATTTGATATATTTAATCATTTTAGCTATCAGCTTGCATTATTTATCGTTTTAATTTTAATTTACTGTATTTTTTTTTATTTCACACAAATGTTATCATTCATTATATTATAATTACGAGATTAAAAATTTATTAAATTGTAAATCAAAGAGAATTTTAAGTTACCATAGACATTTCGTATCATTCAAATAAACATACAAAACAAATTTTTATGAGAAATGTTATATTCCAAGAAACATTTTCAATAAGCGCAGCATCGCACAAAAGCAATAATCTTGTACAGAATCATCTTTTTTGCTTTTTTGGATACTGATAAACAAAATTAATTCATGATAAAAAAAGATCTTGCATCTGTGTAGATCCATTTTTGAACCTTCTTTATTTATTTGTTGCTACAAGGAACGAAATTTATATTTATATAGTTTCAAACTTTCCGCAAGTCAAATCACCGAGTTTATCAAAATTCCCGCTTGATTTTGCTCCTGCTGAAATATGATTATATATAGCAATCACCCCTATCATGATGTGTACAATTTAATCCTCTATGAGTAATTTAACATTCCGTGATAAACTCGATATAGACTACTATCTTTTCTAAGCCACCGATAAACTCGTGGTTATGGTGCCAAAAGTATGAGTGACGGATTTCCTTTATAAATTGTGTAATTATTCGCGTTAACCTCGCGTAAGCTTTGTGAAAGGTTAGGTACATGATTATAAATAATTACTGATATAAAACGAAACTTTAAAAAAATTTCTCCTCCAAACAATTCCGTCAAAATTTACCTCCCTGGTTCAATTTATATCTCTTCATAAGAAAGTTAATTAAATGGATCGTCTTAGAGAGCGTCATAACCCTTATCCTGAACGAAAACCTCTTAGTAATGTCAATATCATGAAATGTAAAGTACGTGGTCGTGGAAAAAGTTTAAGAGTTCCAGGTGGAAATATGCCATTTGATAGAAATCCACAGTTTCGCGGTCTTCAACCTCCAAGTCCTTTTTGGGACGAGTCTAAAACATTCGAGCCTTCCCAAGCTCCAATGTTTGACTTTTTTGTAAATGGTAATTTCTATCTTTATTCAAATGATTTTTCAACTGATGATTATTATCGGGGGGGAGGGAGTTTTTTTCTTTTTTTTTTTTTAAGCGTTTACTATTCGTTAAATGTTCGACCAATGTATTTATTACATCAATGTTGTTTGAACTTCCCTCACCAATTTTTCTTATGCGCCAACATTTATTCAAACAGAAAGATACTCCTTTAAGGGTTTTAAGATATTTTACAATCATCGTTGTTAATATTCGAATTGTCGTTTAATAGGGAATGGACCTGGTGTGCAAGACAATAATGTTAAGTTTAATAAGAATGATCCTGCTTTCCTTGAAGCGCGTCTTGCACTTGAACGCCCTTGTCGAACCTTATTCATCAGAAATATTCAGGTATCATCTTAGTTCATTGACCACACAATGAGAAAATTAGAGGTTGATTGGTATAACCATTTTAGATCAAAAGATTTATATAATGTTTTCTTTCTAACTTATAATATTAGTATGGTACCAAAACTGAACTCGTTCGATCAAAATTTGAAGAATATGGAGAGATAAGAGATATCTTTGATATAATTGAAAAGAGAGGAATGTTATTTCTAAGTTTTGTAAGTCGTCACATTTATTACTACCTCTATTTAGTATTTATGTTTGGTGAATTGAACCTTGATGACAATCATAAGAGAAAGACTTGATTCTAATATTTTGACGCGTTAATTCACTTAAGCTTCGTGATTTGAGACTATAAGATATTTCCGATCTTGATTCTTTCAACATTTATTGCAATATCATCATTTGAGACGCGTCAAAGATCGTATTATTATCGGAATATAACGCGCGATCATGTTATACTAACTTTCGTTTCTTTCCTTATGCATGTTTAGTATGACATACGAGCTTCCGAGAAAGCAAAGGTGGAAATGCAGAATTATGAATTTGGAGGTCGCAAGGTAAATAAATGAGCACGATCCATTATTAGTTTAAACCGCGTAACCTTTTTTTTACTTACGAATTAACGTATGATTTATTTTCAGATCGATGTACACTATTCATTGCCAAAGGAGAACGAAGAAATGATATATTGTGATCGGGACAAGAATCAGGTATCCTTGCTGAATTAATTATCATATTATCGTTTTAAATATTGTCGTATGATTTATAAAAATTTTTAAATGATTGTAGGGTACTCTCTTCATAACACTTAAAGAAGGAAAAGCTCCCCTTGATAATGATGCCTTAATACATCATTTTTCTCAATTTGGCGAAGTTAAAGTCGTTCGAGAATATCGTACTCATCCAAAGTAATTATATATTCTATCAATAATTCATATATTTGTAATCGATTAGGATAATATTAATGATCTTTGTTGTAACAGTCAAAGGTTTGTAGAATTCTGGGATAGTCGAGCTTGTACACGTGCTCATGATGCTACTTTGAATGCAGAATACAATGGAGGACATTTTGATTGTAAATTTGCTTGGGACGTATCTGCAAAGTAAGTGTTTAATTTTTTTTCCTGATTTTTTTCACCAAATCAGTTCAAGAAAAAAAAATCAACGCAATATTTATATAATTTTTATTTTAAGACAAAGAGCTGGAAATATAATAAATCGCCTTTCGATAGGAAATGAATTGTTACTTAAACGTCCTGCAGATATTAATAATTTCGAAAGGATTCCATTTCACGAGCATGCCGATGAAAATTTTGTCAACCGGTCAGCCGACGTTGAAGATTTTCTTAATCGATTAAGCCCACAACTTCTTGGTAAGCAAATAATATCCATTCAAATATTTATATCTCTCTCAAATAGTTCATATATTTCATTTCTTTTATTCATTAGCTGGTGAGATGACTCAACGTTACCATGAAAATGGATATCCTAGTGGTAAGTATAAATATATAGTGAAATTCTTAATTGATTAATTTTGATGACTTTGTCTGACGTTACAATCGCAATAGCCCGAGATGTTCACGAATATTCGCCCGAAAATGGATATAATGGAGGTAAATATGCCTAATAAGAATAGACCAACGAATATACCATATGAAATGAAATCTAATTAATTTTAATGTGTACTTTTAGCAGCTTTTCCTTCACCACAATCTTCACAACATTCTTCACCACAAAATCAACGTGTTACACCTCAAACCCAATTCTCTAACGTGAAAACTGAGCCAAAAAGCGTCATTGACTTTGGGCCATTGGTATACATTTGAACAATATAATTTTTATGTTCGTTCATTTTTTCTTTTTTTTTAATTAAAATTTGTTACTTATCTTATTATGAAGTCGGAAACGGAACGTTTGGAGCAAGCCAACAAAGTTCAACAGGTTTGTTAGATTGATTGATATCTTTAAAGACTTTGGTATCTCAAATTAATTAAATTACATGTACGCACATTAGATGATTTCTATGATTGCGGCTACACAATTGGCTCAGGTGACCGCACAAGCGCAAGTCCAGTCCCAACCACAAGCGCAGACCCAAGTTCCGCATTCAAATGTATCATTGTATCCGGGACTTGTTGGAATACCACAAATGCAAAATCATGCAACGTATACACCAGTTAATTGTACAACAATGAGCTCTCAAGTCGCACCTGTATTAAATAACACGGTTTATAATAATGCCTTGGGAATTACCCCAGGCGTTAATCCCGTCGTGAACCCCGCATTTTTAAATGCGATCGTTAATGAGATTAGTGCTGGTCATAACCATCAAACTGTGCAAGCTGCTAATTCAGATAAGAATCATACCGATACCAATCCCAACATGTCACAACCATCTCAAAGATCCAATACGATTCGTGTCAATGAATTGTTGGCTTTATTGGTATGTAAAATAATTAATTACGATATCCTCAGAAAAAAATTTAAAAAATTTGTTTTTCATAGGTTCAAAAACAACAAATTGACGCTAATTCTGTAACGTTGCAACAGCAGCAACAACACTATGTTGGTACTAATCAGTACAATAACAATTACAATACTCAACAACAACAAATTCTTCCCGGTGGATTTCAATATTCTTTAATTCCTCAACAACAGCAAACCTATCAACAGAATAATGTAACAACTTATCCCAATCCATATGAATCATTGACACCACAGAAAATTCAAACCCATCCACCACCGCAACAATTGGCATCATTCACAAATCATTACGATCATTCATCGTCACAAACATCAAATCAACAAACATCCAAAATACCTCAACAATCACAACCGCAAACGCAACAAACTGTTGAAGCTAAACAAACACAATATTAATGAGTAACTTCTCTGTCATTTAAATATTAGAGATGGTTATTTTTTTCTTTAATAATTTTCGAGTGTCATTATTGTAGCATTGAAATTTTATTATTTTCTTTTCTTTTTTTTTTCTTTACACTTTTCAATTCATTCGTGTAAATACGTCTTTTTTTTTTTTTTCATTTGCTTTGTTTTTTTTCTTTCGACGCGACTTAGTTAAGAGGTTTTAATTAATATA
The DNA here is from genome assembly GCA_910592005.1 of Funneliformis mosseae. Classification (NCBI taxonomy): domain Eukaryota; kingdom Fungi; phylum Glomeromycota; class Glomeromycetes; order Glomerales; family Glomeraceae; genus Funneliformis; species Funneliformis mosseae. Next base: position 7,356 of record CAJVPP010000901.1, on the reverse strand, counting down.
GGTAGGTATTATAATAATAGGTAAGGAATTTAAATGTAGGTATAATAAATAGGAAAGAAAGGAATTTGTTTAAAGAAATACAAAAATGGGTTGATTTGAAAGCTAATAAAAAATAAGTTTATAAATAATAATAATCATGCTTTTTAATTTTTTTTTTTATTTTACATACATTCAAGATATATATTACAATTAATTTTCACCAATTTCACTTTCTTATTAAGTATTTATCTTTTGTGGACCTACACCAAAAGTGAATAAACAAGCAATGATAAACGAAGCACTTATACTATACCAAATATAGTTTGGAGAAGTTTTGACGACTATAGAATATAAAGTATTAAATATAATGGGAGCAATTACACGAATGATCGAATCTAATACACCGATTGCACCCAATAATTGTCCTATCTTTGACGGGGCCACTAAATTTGTTTGTAATGACCTTAATGTTGGAATTGACGCCGCGCCTAACGATGCTATTGCTGTGGCTATTTAAGGTAAAAAAAATTTTTTTGAATATTTTAATTTTAATTTTTAATTTTTTTTTTAAAAAAAAAAAAAGAAAAATCTTGCTCACCTCCATAAAATACGGAACTAGATGTCGTTAGACCGAAAGCAATATAAGCGAATGCATCAATAAATAATGACAACCTGATAATCCAAACGTCAAATACCAATTCCTTTCTCATTTGTACCTCTTCACCTTTATTAAGAAGACCATCATCAATAATAAAGATTCGTTCATCAACGATACCAACAGGATCATCGTTCTTCATTGATTTTCTTTGACGAAAAGATTTTTTAAACCTTGAAGCCAAAGCGGGGAATAAAACAAATAGTACGATAACTCTTGTCGTACCCATCATGAACATGACATAACCTTGTTCTATTAATGACCAATTGAACACTAATGTCGTATATAATAAGAATATAGATTGCATGCCAGTCATAGCAATTGATAATAAAGTATTTATGATCACTAATGATAATAATGAACGTTTGGATGCGATGACGGGTATTTTATCAACATGATCATTTTCTTGTCCTTGTTGTGATTCGTATGTAAAGAAGATTGATAATGGTTCAAAGATCCCTTGAACAAAAGAGATGAATCGATTGATCAAAGAACTCCCTGCGTTACCGGTAACTTTTGATGCCTGTTTTTTTGTATTTGCTAATGATCTCTCGGGTGTTAAAGATTCGGGTAAGATGAAAATGAAAAATAAGAACAACATGAAATATATTATGAACATTAGGTAGAATACTGAAAGCAAATTATTCGTGATCTCTGCTATCCATCCTCCTATCATCGGTCCTAATGCGATCCCTATAAACATGGCTCCTTGTAACCAACCAAATACCACGCTCCTAAAAAGTAGGAGACGACGTCAGAAAAAAAGTGGGTGGCGTAGAAAAAGCAATTATCATCACACATACCTTTGCGTCGGAGGAGTACAATCCGCCGAGTATGCGTAACTTGCCGCAGACAAAGAATAAAATCCACCACATAATCCATCCAACAATGATCCGATCATTAAGAAATATAATCCCAAACTTTCTAAAAAGTAACCGACCAATATTATGTTTAATGTGTTGATAAGTGATCCGGTGATGGCTATTATTAAGCTTATCCTACGTCCCCTCCTATCGGATAACGAACCAATGGGTCCAAGGGTGAAGAAGGCTAAAAATAGGAATTCGGAATTCATTTCGGAAGAAATATGGGGAAGGTGAAATCATTTTTTTGGGATCATTACCTGGAATGGCGGTGCATAAATTCAGGATCATCATGAATTGGGACGCCGCAGCTTGTATGTCGGCATTGTTACACGGATTATCCTCGGATGATGAATTGAGCGATAGGGAATTTGGTGAAAGTAATAGTCCATTTCCATTCCTTGAATAATAATCATTACATACCGTCGCCAAATAAAATTGTACCTTGGTTGATATGCCCAATCCAACCGTTAATGCAAATAATACATATACTGGTAATAACCAATATGCCGAAGCCGTTTGATACCATGGTTTTACATTATTAGAAATTGAAGTAGGAGATAAAAGTGGTTCCACCTCATTATCATTTTCTAAACTAGGTCGGGTATGCATTTATTTTATTTATTTATTTATTTGTCTGGTAAAAATTTTAATTTCTACTGAGATGTAACAAAAAAAAAAAAAAATTTAAAAAATAAAAAAAAAATAAAGGGATTGATTTATTTATATTCTAAAAAAGAACCAAAGCTTTTCAAGTTTTTGACATTCCCCCCTCGTGATAATTCGATCAATTATATACCAGATTTCATTAAAATTAAATTGATTAATAATTAAAATAAGTCCTCTCAAAGTTTTCGGTAACACCGTGTAATATTTCCGTAATGATATCGGATAGATTTTTAACCGTAAACTTTTAATTTTAATATTTTAACCCGATCTTTGGTAAACAGTGATTAAGTGATTTCATTCATTCTAACTTGATTTATACAACTTGTTTAAAAATATAACTATATATGCATGTTTCATTTTTAATAATCATATGTAATCGGATCATTTTACACCAATGATAAGCGATTCAGTACGATTAAAGTTTATAATTTATAAAAATTCGACGCGGGTCTAAGTCCCAATTTCAGTTTAATCTCACCGGGAAACAATTGAACCGGATTATCCTCAGATGGATTATCTAGGGATTACGAATTATGTAATAGCTTTGTTAAAAGAAGAATTCCAAAAACGGAAAACATTTATTGTTGTACGCGTGCATCTTTCGCGTAATAAATGATATAAATTTTGACATTTAGCAACCTAAATATAAATTAAAAATCCAGCTACGGATAGGCTAAATAACAATTTAATTAAATTATTTGTATCAAAAATGATCGAAGTTTGTTGACTCGCATTGTTTCCACTTTCACTTTCATTTCCAATTTTACCCTTTTCTTCTTTAACATCATCAGGAGAAGCACCAAACCCTCCTCCTTTACCTTTACCTTTCCCTTCATCTTTATCCTTATTTTTATTATCAGCTATTTTAACTTCTTTACCGGGATCAGTAATTTTTGTTCCAGATTCTTTATAAACTTTCGATGTAAGAGTTGAAAATCCCGTCTTTGTAAATACGGCCGCTTTAAATGTTATATCATTATATCCTGTTATCCATGGTGGTGTCCATAATAATTCTATCGTTTTAGGTGGCGCTTTTGTACTGATTAATGTACCATATTTGTCCCCGGGACATGAAGCTTTTTTTAAACAACAAAAAAAGTAAAATTATTATTATTTTTTATTATTTTTTTTTTTTTTAAAAAAAAAAAAATGATAATTAGGCAAGGATGATGTACAACACTTACGATCTAATGCGAAACCATTCTGTTCTTTCCATTGACCGACGTGATCTTTTGAAACTGTGTCAGCATAAATAATTAAGTTTTCTAACGGAGTTTTACATTCAATTGTTATTTTAACATCTTCTCCTTGTGGCGTATAAACATCTTTAAGTCCAATGTTAACTCTAAATATTTATTTCAAGGCATTAATTTTAAAAGGTGGAAAAAAAAAAAAAAGCAAGAAAAAATGGTAATTTACTTGAATGGAACATCTTCTACTTTTCCAAGTTTCTTTTCTGTCATCACCTTTGGATCTAATTTAAAATTTAATGTCAAGGATAATGTTCATTTATTATTTATTATTTTTTATTTTTTATTAATGGATAATATAATATTTTATTTTATTTTTTTACCAGCAAAACAAAGTTTAGCAATGGGAGACTTTGGATTGGGTGGAACTTTAGGTATTGGCCCATTTTCTTTTCCTTGAGGTTCCTTGGCCTTTCCTTTGGCAGCTGCTTTGGGTTCTTTGATGGGTGCTTTACCTTTTCCATTTTCGGTAACTACTTCTTTAGGTTCTTTTTGTGCATTAGCATTATCAATAATGCATATGATTAAAGTCAAAAGAAATAATAAAATACCACTATTTATTGTGGTTAATCTCATTATTTAATAGAGGATTATACAAGTTGAAGTTCGGTAGTGGGTTAAAAAAAAAAAGGATTTGATTGGATGTGTGAATGAGGATGGATGAGATCGAAAAGAAGGGAATTCGTAAGAAAAAATGGAAAGGGAGGGAATTTGTAAAAGAAATAAAATGTGGTAAAAAAAAAAAAAGGAGGGTATTAAATGGGAAGAGAGTAAGGAGCGTTTGATGAGAATCTAATGTAAGAAAAGAAATATATATTTTTTTACGAGAATTACCTCGTCGCCTTTTAAATAAATTCCACATTATCCAAAAAAGGAAAGACAACAATAATGCTTCTTTTTTTTCTTCTAATAATAATAAATATTTAAAGACGAGCGATTTGTTTAACTAGTACAACATAATATATTAACGATTCATACAATTTTGATTTGTGTACTAAACTACTAAAAAAGAAATTTATGCACGGATGAAATTATGGCATGATTATTTATTAAAACAAAAAAAAAAAAAAAAGACGTATGTACGTTGCGATACTTTCTTTGGAATAATGGACTTTACATGATTACATGACCAACATCATTACTTCATGCCCGTATTTGATTATTTAAGTCTTTTTTCTCCAGAATCAAAAAAAAAATAATTTCTAGTTTTTATTAAAAAATGTCTCAAACCCCACCTGAGCAAATATCAGAAAACTTTTCTGCCGAATGTACTCCAAAAATTCACGCAACGCCAACGACTCTACCCCCACCGCGCAATTATACATCAGAATATCTGTTTAAAATTTGGCAAGAACATCAATACAGTCCTACTCGACAATCCATTAAACAAGATCCAAATAAAAGAGTTCAAGGCAAGGTTATCACTTAAATAAATCATGTTTTTAAAAAAAAAAAAAAAGGTGTTAAATTTACGCTTTATAAATGTCAGAAAAGCAAGTGAAGTCCAAGCAAGAAGAAACCTCGGAAGAACAAGTTGATCAATAACTTTCAAATATAAAAAAAAATAAAAAATAAAAATAAAAATTTTACTTTGTACTTGCTGTTATTAATGCAAAGGGGAATGCACAGTTAATTAAGAATTAATTTGAACGATTTTTTTTATATGTTAAAATTTATTATTTGCAATTTGCTGTATAACAACATTCCACGAGAATCGATAAATCCAACTTTGCTCTCAACAAAATGATTAGTTTATTAAACTTTAAGAACAGATTACATAGTAAATAAGATGTACTTGAGAGAACTAATTTCGAATTTTTTTCAGGTAAATTATATAAAATAATTGAAAAGGGTTTTTATTTCAAGGGTTGCTTTCTTAACATGTAATGATTGCAAAGCAAAATATTTTTTAACCGAATTGGGGTTTCCATATGTAATAAAAATACGTATATACATTTGATAATATTTCTCTTGAAAGAGTTTCCGAAAAAAAAAAAAATCCACAAAGTTTCGGACATACGATGATAAACCTCGTGATCAATTGCTAGCATATAGAACTTTCCCTTGGTGTTTCTTAACCGGTTATTTTAACACTTTACTTGTCAAAAGTAGGTAAATTATTCAATGTAAGGTAAATTTTGATCACCTTCTTGACTTCTAGTTGCCCCGACAACTTGTCCACTAGGTTTCTGGTGATCTTCCACGCGAGAACCATGCAATTCACTAGTAATATCAAAAAACTATTCTTTTAAAAAAAAAAGAAATATGGAAAAGTTTATTTTTTTTTTATTTACCGATGAAAATCTTTATCCAATTGAACACCTGAAAAAGCTTTATCTAAAATTTCTTTTGTGCGTGATTCATGATCGTCACCTTCTTCGTCTTGCTCCTTTCTTTCCTTATCCCATTTCTCTTTGTCAGTTTCGGAAGGATCAACTTCCATCCTCTGCGTAGAAGATGTAAAACCAGAAGTGGCGGGTTGCTGTATATCATGCACATCGTGTATTGCGTTAGTCGTAGTGATTGAATCAGAAATGTCCATAAAATCTCGAGAAATTCCAATCTCTCCAGTTGTCATTGGAGTCGCGGAAGTTTTTATTTCTCTATTATGAACGGTTGTTTCCGATTGATGGGGATCATCCTTTTCTTGCGGTATCTCTCCTCTTCCTAAAATATTTTTTGTTTGCGGTGATTTTGGCATTGTTTATGAATGAAAAAAAAGAAAAAAAAGGAATAAAAGAGAAAATTTCTTTTTTTTCTTTTGCTGATCGCATGAACAAAAGCCCGCTGCCAAGAAACATTTTTATGACCGAAACTTATAAATTTGGATTTTAGCCATTGACCCATCGGTTTCCTTGTTTTGTATATGTCACCGTTTTGTCAACTAACGCCAAATTATTTCATCATCGTTTAATTTTAAGGCGTAAAAAACACGCATTGTGTTTAATAACGTCATAATTCATATAACAACGATCTACATTATAATTCGATCATTATGACCATTTTTTATGAGGTAATTGGGTAATTGAAATGCCCGCAGAAAGTGTAAAAAATATTATATATAAAAGAACGCGATGAAAAAGATTTAAAATTCAATTATTTTAATTTAATTTAAAAAAAAAAAAACCGAAATAAAAAATGACATCCGTTACAAAGCCCGAATTTATTCCTGGTGGTACGTTGATAAATTTTCGAACCTTGGATACTGCGCCATAAAACTAATCCTTCTCCTAAACGTAGGTTATCCATCTACACCAGATCAAGATGGTAATCAAGAATCTTCCCCGTTCGATTCTCAACCTAACTCTCAACCTAATAACGATGAGAGCATTCTAACAAAAGTTACAAACTTGGGCTCATCCGCTTTGGAAAGCGTTGTTGGATCAAATCCTTCTGGTAGTAAGTATGATTTGTTTTATAAAAACAATTATAAAAGATTTTGACCAATAATACTTTTTTATTGGGTTCTTTTAGACACAACCGAGAAAGATCAACAAAACAATGAGAGCATTCTAACAAAAGTGACGAACATGGGTTCATCCGCTTTGAGTAGCGTTGTTGGATCAAATCCTTCCGGTGGTAAGTTAAACGAACTCATTAAAAAGAACAAATTAGGATTATATATTTATTTCGGGCTCTTTTAGATACAACCAAGGAAGGCCAACGTAGTCCTTCATCGAACCAACAAAATGATGAGAGTTATCTAACAAAAGTAACAAACGTGGGCTCATCTGCTTTGGGTAGTATCGTTGGATCAAATCCTACCGAAGGTTAGTATAATTAACTCGTTAATTTTAAAAAAAAAATGGTAATTAGGATTTATATCGATTATATTTATTTCGGATTATTTTAGATACAACCATGGAAGGCCAACGTAGTCCTTCATCGAACCAACAAAATGATGAGAGTTATCTAACAAAAGTAACAAACGTGGGCTCAT
>CAJVPP010000900.1:0-24837 GCA_910592005.1 Funneliformis mosseae | reverse complement strand
AAACTTCTAGACTCTAGCTTCAAGCAAGATGGATTTTATTAACAATATACGTTGTTACGAGAATGTAAAATTTAATTATACATGATGACGTTTATACATATATTATGGGAGGGCAATTTTCATTTTTTTTGCCAGACCATTCAAGCGTTCCTCTATTTTTATCTATCCAATTTTTGTCAATGACTTTTGCAAGCATCATCGCTCTATTACTGTTAGCATATGAACCACACTATATAATATGATCAAAATCAAGAGTACCATTTCATAAATTGGACACTTGCCACTCTCTTTTATCATCAGTAAAACTAGGGGTTTTTCAAAAAAGATTAACGCTTCCTTAATCGAATCATTTGAATCACCATCCTTTTAATAAATTATTACTTTACTTTTTTTACAAATGATTGTCGCGTCATGAAAGATATGCAATTTGTTGATCGGTATGATCAGGAAAATTTTATCATCATCTTTTTCTTACCACACTAAAATAATAAAGATGGTAGCAAATTTAACACTTTCATCAAACGATTTAACCGTGAAACTGGTATACAATTATTCAGCTCCACCTAATGTTTCACTTCAGGAGTCTAATGTTGAGGTATTATCCTTTGTCATCGTATATCATTATAAATTAAAAAATTATATTTTAAAATGTTTTTAATTTTTAAATTAGAATTCAACTTTAACGCTTGAAGATGGTAACACGTTCACAGGAACCACTTCTGTAGTCAATAGTTTAGTTGAACATTTTGATCCTAGTTTAAAGGTCAAGAATGAAACTGATAAGACGGAGGTAAAAGTTAACACACTATGTCTTGACATTTATAATAATTATTTTCGTTCAAATGAAAATTTTGATAATTCATAGGTTCAAAAATGGATCAAATCAACCGAAGAAGCTGATAAAGATTCGTCCAAAGTGGCTAATGTAAGGTTTGAAATTTATCCGTTTTGTTGAATTAATTGATCCTTGAATCTGATTATCACGTTATCACATAGGAGTTAAATCATCACCTAACCACTCGTACTTATATCGTTGGAAATTATTTAACCGTGGCGGATTTAGTCGCGTTTGCCCGAACTTATAATTTCGTGGTGAGCATAATAAAGTTTTTTTTTTATTTTAAAAAAAAAAATTTGTTTTCAGATCTAAAATCGCGTCTCTAAATTTAGCAAGATTTATATTGCAATAGGCTAAATTATCTTCTAAAGAACGATTTGAATTGCCTAATTTAACGCGTTGGTTTGATCTGATCCAAAATACCGCAGCTTCTGAGTCAGGTCCCAAAAGCGGGTTGGATACTATAAAAATCGATTTGGAAGCTCCAAAGGTATGAAAATTTTCATTGTTTTACAAAATTTTATTTTTTTAAAGGATTTATTTAATGAAAAGCATTTTGTCTTTTGATTGCAGGTTGAAAAGAAAGTTAAAAAATCTAAAGATCAATCAAAAAGAGATGAAGCAATTGAAGCTTCTGCTGCTGGTTCGTCCACTAAAGAAGGTAAGAAATCAGATAAAAAGGCAGCAAAGGAAGCTGAAAAAGCTTCTAAAAAAGGAGAGAAGAAAGAGAAGAGGGAAAATAAAAAGGAGGCTACCGTAGAACTGGTTATTTCACCTTCCTTGTTGGATCTTCGAGTTGGACATATTATCAAGGCCGAAAAACATCCCGATGCGGATTCACTATATGTTGAAAAAATTGACGTTGGTGAAGCTGAACCGAGGACCGTAGTTAGTGGTTTAGTTAAATATATTCCATTAGATCAAATGCAGGTTCGTCTTGGTTATTTAAATATCATGAATGAGTTATTTCATCATAATAACATTTAGCTCCTTTTTATAAGGATCGAGACGTTGTATTGGTCTGCAATTTGAAACCAGCTGCGTAAGTAATTAATTCGTTTTAAAATCAGATATATATATATATATATATTTTATAAAACATTGTGCTATTTAAAAATTAGAATGCGCGGAATCAAATCATTTGCAATGGTTCTTGCAGCGACATCAGCTGAAGGCAATGTTGAACTTGTTGACCCACCACCAGGGTCGAAGCCAGGCGATAGAGCATATTTTGAGGGATATGAAGGTACAAATCATTTTTTTTAAAACCCTTTTTTTTTTGGATAAAGTATTTCTAATTCAAATTTAATTATCATTATAGAAGGGAGCCCCGAACCTGTATTAAATCCAAAGAAGAAAGTATGGGAAACTTTACAACCTGGATTAATAACAACTAGTAACAAAGAAGCATCATGGGTCAAAAGTGAGGACAAAAGTGTCCATTTACTTAGAACTGAAAAGGGCATATGTACTGTACCAACTGTTGTTAACGCCAGTATTAAATAAATTGATTTAATTTATGTATTAGACGTTATATATTTAAAAATATATTAAAGAAGGGAGGTTTATCAGACAATTGATAAGTTCTTTATTACAAAAAATGATTTTAGAAAATACAAATGAATAAATAAAATAAATAAATACAAATAAGTATGAATTGGTTCAAAATAAATAAGGAATCCTATCACCAAAAAAATTCTCATAATAATAATTTACTCGGCATTATATTGAGCAATAAAATTAAAAGTATTTGGTTGCGAACAATAGGTTAAATTCCATTTACCCTTTTTATCGACGCAAGTGTCAAGTGCAAAAGTACAACTATCGCTTGTACTTGAAACTTTTGGAAGATCTTTTGTGGTCTTATCCGGTAAAAATAATGCAAAAGAAGGTAATTCTGATTCGGATAAATCAAATATTGTGATCTCAAATTTGACATGTTCATTATAAGGTAATTTTGCATGAATAGGATTTTGAATGGTGAAACTAAACGGTACACTATAAGTATCTACGTAAGGTGTGAAATGTTTACCAGACCCGGAATTTTTAACTATAAAAGAAGACACTAATGGACCCTAGAAAAAATAAATATTTTCCTGTTAATATATATCTTGATATATATAGAGATAATATTGTAAATAATTCTTACCTCATTACCCTTCAACATGACAAAAATGTTAAACTTTCCTTCGCCTTTACTTGGACAAGTACATGACAATTTGTACTTTCTACCACCTTTTGGTCCGGGTGTGGCAAGCCTTTGAATCAATGCTGTCAATTCTTGACCCTTCCACTCAAGAGTAGCATGTAAAGGTTTACTCTCGTCTGGATGAATCCTTTCGATTTCCATGGTAACTTTATCATCCGATACTTTAATCTCATTGCCGAGATGTTTAACGAACCCTAGACCGGACGAAAAGAATTTTGGCTTAACGTACGGTAAATCAAGAAATTCTGCTTTGGTAAGTTTTGGTTCTACATATTGTTGTTCTGGTTTTTCTGGAAAATGACTATAAATGAATTGAGTTGGAGAACAAAGGAAATGAAACGGTTCGAAATGTTTTTCAAACTCTGTTCCATTAAGAATACCGGCTCCCCACGTGTTATCAACCAAGAGAAATTCTCCTTTATAAAGTACACCGTTCCACGAATGAGCGAATTGACGACTATCAATGTCACAACCAGGTGTATAGCCGGCACCTTTTAAAAGATAATCGAATAATCTCGCGTTATTATCAAAAAATAAATCGCCAGTTTTAAATATATATATCTATATATTTACCCTTAGCTTGTCCGCTTATTTTCCAAACTTTTAATCCTGCGTCGCTGGCTAATTTATCAAATAATTCGGCATATCCATCACATACCGCTTTACGTGTTTTCAAAACGTCTTCTGGACCACACTGTTGGATATTGCCACCAAAGTACGCGTCGGTATCATACTTTACGTTATCGGCGATCCATGTGAAGATGCAACGCAATTTATCCAATTCATTATTCCAAGGTTTGGTAAGGTATTTTGATAACCGTGCGGCGTTCTCGGCTTCAGCTTTCGGAGTTTCTCTGGCATAAGCATCGACTTTGGAAAAATCATGATCTAGAAAAAATGATAAAACATTGTAACGAAAAAACGGGCTTTTTTTTTGAAAATTAACACGTGATTTATGAATTATTTATATGAATTACCAGTCAGATCAAGATGTTTCTTGAAATCGTCAACGTCGACAACAGGAGAGCATCGACTGTATATATATATATATATAAATAAAAAGTTAAGAAAGCTTGATATAGGAAAAAAAAAAAAAATAAAATAAAAATTATACCAACCTGGCGGGATCAGTTTTTTCACCTTTGTAACCTACAGTGCTATCATCCATTTCGGGTTCATCGGAATCAACTTCATCGGGTCTTTTATTGGCATCGGGTGGTTTTACTACTTCAATTTTTCCTTCGGGAAGCTTTACTTCGATCGGTGAATTGCTTTCGTAAGTTTTAGTTATTACTTCAACAGGTACACCTATTGTTATTATAAATAAAATTTATTTTATTTTATTTTATTTTTTTCCTTAAAAACGAAAAAGAAAATATAAGGAAATAAATGATATGTACCATTTTCGAGACGTTTTGTAATTATAGTCGTGCTATAAGTGATGACAGGCTTGTCACTTGTTCCGTTAGTATCCAAGTGGTTCTTGAGGTTTTTCAAGAAATCCATATTTTTTAATTGATGACAAAAGTTATGAACGTTATAAGAGAAAAAAAAAGTAATTATATATTTTTTCTTTCTTATTTTTTTTGATGGTAATAATTCCGAATTGAATTGGCACGCTTTTATATTGAAAATTTTTTAGATCAGTTGACTTTCGAGATGGTTTTTTTTTTACTTATCTATCACTAATTTACTAAAATGGAATTTTTTTTTTTTTTTTAAACGATTAAATTTCGCACGCCAAAAATGTGGTACATGACTTATTCATTCTCTTGATAGACATACACAGCCTTTTTTTTTTTCTTGAACATGAATAGATGCAGTATAATTGAGAATTACCTGAGCATACACCATTGTATATCATGACCTATTTTGATATGGGCTAAAAATGTTTTTTGACCGCAAATTTTACGATATCCTAAATTAGCTGTAAATTATAAATAAATAATCTGCGAATCAAAAAAAACTTAAATTAAAAAAATCCTGTTTTAACAAGTATATTTAAATTAAATTAAATCGAGATTTGCAATCGAGTTAATCAAGTTAACTTTATGTATGATAAAGTTTTGTAATTTTTTTTTTTTTTTTTTTTTGACCAAAAAGAACCTTTTCTTGCCGTGAAAAAAGACCAAAAATGGTTTAAAAGTATTTTTTGATCGAGGGGGGTTTTTTTTTTTGCTTCGGATCATCCAAATCGTTAATTGGAATATTTGTTTAATTAATGCGAGGGGTAAAAAAAAAAAAAAAAAAAATTTCCTGCAAATTTTGAGTGATCGAATGCACAACATTATAAACCTTTTTATGGTGAGATTTATTAACCAACTTCTTTTTGAAATTGCTGAACGTGCGTTGTTCGTTCAATAAGTCTAAGAAGAGCTAATAAGACATCGAACGCGGTATGGGTTTTTTTTTAAAGGTCCTTTCTTGGATCAAAATGTTTAATAATCTTCTTACACGTTTCGATCAAATTTAAAAATGTCCTTATTATTATTATTATTATTATTATTATTATTATGAAATATTTCCCGGAACCTGAACGGTTTTATGCAATTTTTCTCGTCACCACATTTCCTATTAGTCTTCGCTAATTCGCTAGGAAGTTATCAAACATGATATTTTTTTATTATACCCTAAGGGACTGGACTGGTCCGTGCACCTCGGTGTAACAAATAGCAATTGAACATACATGTATATTTATAAAATAATTTTGAGAAAATTATTACAAAGTTTTAATGGTCAAAATTTATAGTATAACTATGTTTTATTTAAAAAAAATAATATAATTTAAATGGTGTAGGTAAATTAAATCTATAAGCGTATCCTTCAATTTCTCGATCTTACGCTCTTTGGTATAGCCACGCCTTCCAAAATCCGCAATATCCCGACCTTTTTAACAAATTCTAGTTCCTCCTCACTCTTCACCAAGAACATTCCCGTAAATCCAAGAGAATTAACAGATATTTGCTCATATTTCTCACAATGTCTTGGTACTATCATCATCCAAGTGTGGGTAATCACAAAATTATATGACAAAGGAGTCGGACTTGCACTCGATTGGGAAGATCCCAATTCTTTAATCATGGCGTTCAACAATGAATGATAAGTTTCGGTTAAATATTGACCAACTTCCTCTTGATAACTATGACCAAGGTGCCCACTCAATTTTTGAGGGTCTAACAGCACCACATAGTGAATGTAAGGTAATTCAGTAAAGTCGAAAATCTCGCCTGGTTAAGGAGGGCATGTGACCAAAACATAATTAGTTATGATGATTTGAAATTAACTGGATTTGAAATGGATGAATTTTTTTTACCTGGCTTCTTATGTTGACAAGTGTAAATAATACCATTGATTGGAGGTGAAAAACGGATGTCGCTTGGTAAGGGGATTATCTGCATATGTTTATGTGATTGACTTGATCATTTTAAATGATCAAAATTATTATTGATTGAATGTTAAATGAACAAGTAAGAAATTACATGTCTTATCCCATTCCTTCTCCTGTAACAAACAATACCTTGCACCAGAAAAGTCTCCACAGTTATAGAAAGCAAGTGTTTGTTGATTCTTGATTTGCATCATGCAATACCACAAAGCAGTCAGATCTTCTTGGTTGAGAGGTTCCATTTGCTTCTCAAATTCTAAACAAGTTACCATCCGGGATTTTAAATAAAAATCATTAATTCAATGTATGACATTCATTTAATGAAAATCACATACCTTTAGTTATGACCAAGAGATGATTGGGAACTACACAAAATTTATTCAATAAAATGACATGTTTCCCATATTCTTGCACAAATAGATCTTGACTATAGGGTGAGAAAGGATTCACCTTAAGTTTCGGTTGACTCTCGTCCTTTGGTTCGTAAGGCGCTTTAGGTTTTTTGGCCAAGCTAGGAGCCAAAAATATTTCAAACTGTAACTTTTTAGTAAACTTTATGGTTCTGACTCCCCCGCCACACTTTAAAATAATAGCTAATATAAGTACCTCTATGCCATTCTCCGTTACTTTATTAACGGTGCTTTCTATAAAGTGTAATTCTCCACGCATGAGCGCCCGGCGGTACGTTTCATTAACCTTGTTCTCAAAATTCGTTTGCATTTTCACAAGTTTCTAGTTATGAAATGAAAAAAAAAAACACTTTATTATAAGCAAGTCTACGATATTTCTCCGTTATGAACATATTGCGGCTAAATAAATACGGTCAATTTATTGCTTTACCTCGTTCGTTAGAATAGTTAGAATAAAAATTTTAAGATTTGATTATGATTGCGTCACACCTGATCACAACTGACGATCGGGCGGCTTATGACATAAAATATTTCAATGAAACCTACAAAAAAAAAAAAAAAAAAAAAAAAAGTCAGCTTGTGCTCTCGTCATTTAATAACTTTGTGTTTTCAATTTTTTAACCGATAACGATTAAATCGTAAGAACATCAAAACACATTAAAAAATGAAACATGGAAAACATCACAAAAAGCTCGGTCGTAATCATAGCCACCGAATGGCCATGTTACGAAACATGGTTTCTTCTTTGATTGTACATGATAGAATAAAGACCACTTTACCAAAGGCAAGAGAGGCAAGAAAACTAGCCGAGAAGGTGAGATAATTAGCATTCGGAGACATTTAAAAAAGCAAGCACATCAACAAAAAAACATTTATTTTTTTTTTTTTTTTTTTTTTTTTTACGTTCGTTTTATTTCAACGAAATATAATAAATAAAATCAAGATGGTAACATTGGGAAAGAGAGGTGATGATCATGCTAAATCTCAAGCGATGGCGTTTCTACGGGTAATCATTAAATCTTTTTTGGTTTTCTTTTAAAAATACTTCTTTTCAAATATAAAGATTTGCCATCGTTCGAACGCTGCGGCTTTTTGTCGGTTGAACATCTTTATATATATATAATAAATGCCATTTTAGGAACGTGACTTGACTATCCCCAAACTCTTCAATGAGATGGCAGATCGCTATCGGATTCGTCAAGGAGGTTACACACGCATCCACAAATTAGGATCCCGTGAGGGAGATAACGCGCCAATGGCGGTTTTGGAGTACGTGGATACGCCAGGAGACTTGAGTTATTCCATGTTGATAAAAAAATTGGCGCGATTGGAAATCGATCCGTCTCTTAAAATATCTCCTACGATAATCGAGGAAGGGCAAGCTTCACACATGGATAAACGAGAATATAAAAAGACGTTGCGTTGTCTCCAAGGACAAAAAAAATTTGAAAGAAAGGTGGAGAAAATGAAGGATTCGAAGAGTATGTCCAAGGATGATTTGGATAAAAAGGTTGCATCTGAAATTCATAGGTTAAATAATTTGGGTAAAAGGGAGAATGAATTGCGAATTCAAAGCAAGACTAGAAGAAAAGGAGGTCATCTTTCGTACGAATCATATTGATAAATGCTTAGCGGAAAATAAAGTTAAATTTAACGGAAAAACCTGGATATTCTGGGTGATAAGTCAATGCTAACACATAATTTGTCGATTTTCTTTTCTTGATTCGGTTTTCCCGGTATGCCCTACATGGAATCGCACAAACTAGCAATATTTGGGAATAAACTAGGATTAATGTATCTATTTAAATTAAAAAATGTGAACATTCCTTATTTAAGGTGATCTTGTGACAATTTTTTTTGTATTCCATAATGTAGGGCAATCAATAAATTAAAATATTGTTCATATTCGGAAGACGTATAAAAAAATTTTTTTTGAAAAATTTCGACTTTCAACTTGTAGAACCTTCCAAGAATTCCAAAGAAAGTTCTTCGTTGGTTTACAGTTCGAATTTCTTGTTAAACCGACAAAGCGCTAACCTTATTTCAGAAATCTTTGAAACTATCACATATAAAAATACCATCTAAAACAAGTTAAATAAATTTGTCGTCATTTACGTTATGATTCCTTGTTATATCATGGAACTTTGAGTGTTTACGCGCGTGCATTGATATTCAAGGCTATATTGAAGGTTAGTCATCGTCACTATTTACAAATACTAGGTGCCCTTGACACATCTTTACAGAAAACTCACAAAGTGCGTCTTTCTTTGGCACTTTTCCTGAGAAGGATCATTTAAACAATATCATGTTAGTAATTATATTATGAAAAAAAAATTTCATTATTTCATTTTCGTCTTTAAATTTGTCGTACGGACAAAAATGAGACCCTAGGGATATGTAGTGTCTTGTTCTTTATTGTAAATAGTTATTGGTACCTCGAATATGCATACACCCCTTAATGGATTTAAGCTCTGAGCAATTTTGACAGAATATATTATGTTATAATAGGTTACTGTAAAAAAAGATTATCCAATTGAAAGTTAAAGTTTATTATAAAGTAATATATTTTATGACAATCTTTTAGTGACTCCGTTTTGTTTGCTGACGAAACCTTCAAAAACGTTTACTACATACATACTAAATTAATCACACGAAAAAAAAACATCTCCTTATAAATTTGACCTTTTTTTTTTCGTTCATGATCATACTTTCTTTTACGTACTTACTCTTTTCTATCTATTCCTTTCATTTTTATCGACCTTTTTCCCCTCTCAGTTATACGCTTTGTAGTATAATGTCTTATGTTCCAAGCGAAAGTGACGCGATTTCTAGTTTATATACGTTACGTTTTTGTGGGGTAAACCCACAAACATCTCCCTTGACCGCGGTACGCTCGAGAATTTTCTTCCATTCATTATGCTTTTTGCTTTTTCATGACCTATCTAACTAGAAAGACCTTGATAATGTAGACGAATATCTTTTACGCACGCATTACACCTTTGAAATTTCAAAATTCAAAAGAAGCTACATTGTATTGCCGACAGCTAGCAAGAGAGTATGGTTTCATGATAAAACAAGAAACCAGTTCGAGTAAGGTCGGTACCTTTTTTATGCCTCTCAACATTTCCAAATTCCGGTAAAGCCTTGCTGCGCCTGGCACTTTGTTGAACTCTTTTTCTTTTTTAAAAAACGAGCCTAGAATTTTGTTATGATTTTAAAACAACATCTTTTCATTTGAATTGACGCTCTTGGTTTTAATAGATCGAATCGAAATTTATTACGATTATTTTTGATCTGACCTTACTAATAATGAATTACTACCTTTTTTTTTTTTTTTTTTTTTTTTTTTTTTTTTTTACGTATTTTAGCATATTTATATCTATTGTTCACGTGAAGGTATCACGGATTCTATGAAGCAAGGCAAGCAAACCAAAAGGAAGCGTTTCTCAAATCGATGTGGCTGCAAATGGAGAATCGTTTTATTCAATAGTATTCATGAAGGTAAAAGCCAATGGAAGTTTAAGAAATCAAATAATCCGCAGCATGCAGAACACAACCATGACTTGATACCTGAAAATCTTCCTGTACCTTGGCCTCCTAGCGCCCTTCAAAGGATTATAGAATACGCTAGTTCCGGATTGCCAACGGGAGATATAAGACAATTGATGCAACAAGAATTCCCACATTTACCTTGGGATGAAAGGAGGTTTTATAATCGGTTAGCAGAAGAGAGGTAGGTTTTGAATTTCTTAATTGAGTTTATGCAATTTGATCACTTTTGAATTGATAAAATCTGTTGTAATTTATGTTGAAACGTATTCAAAATTCATTCTAATTGACAAAAAAAATTTTGAAAGTCACATGACATTTAATTATTAAACGAACTATTCTAATCGTGTAGGAAGAAAATCAAAATTCGAGAAACCGAAAGGAGGGTTGCCGAAACCATCGTTTTGGCCGCACGCGTGGCTTCCTTAGCATGTTCCAATCAAGAACATACTGATCAGGTTCAAACAATTTTACAGCAAGCATTAGAAGATATTTGTGAGTCCACAAATATTGATCCAAATACTGTAATTAATATAAGTTCTCAAGAAGATATGACGACAATATCAATTCCTTCCTCATCAACTTCCGATATTGTATGTAATTATCCTGCTGGCAGTTTAACCGTTAAAAATATTCCTGCGCATAAAGGACGACCTCCAAAGAAGAATCTATTACCTCCACAACTTCAAAATATGTTTCCATCCCAATCTTCCATTCAAAAGGGTTTGACTGGTACAAAATTACCAAAGTTGAATTTGGCTTCAACCTTATCAAACCATCCGGCATTTGAACCAATACACCAACAACATACAAAACTTCAAGAACAACAATTTCATCCTACCCAATCGAATGTTCAAATCCCACTTGTATCTCAATTAAATACGGATGAATTAAATTCATTTTCGTCGTCACAACCTATACTTCAAGGGAACTTGGTTCCTCATTTTCAAAAGCAAGAACAATTTTATGATTTTCAACCACCTCAAACTAATTCACATTCTCAAGATAGTAATCAATTATTCATGTCTCAGGAATATCCTGGTATGAAACTTGATTCACATCTAAATCCACCTCGTGAACAGATTAACAGACATGAGCAGCAAATTCTAGCTCCTCAAACTTCTTTTCAGATATATTCACAACCTCCAACATGGGAACAGCCTAGTTTTATAAATTATGCTTTAACACCAGATATGTTGCTTCGTTCGTGTCCGCAAGTGTTTACTTCACCTCAGGAAGAAATCATAAAACAGGTAAAAAAAATCATTAATTTATATGCAATTTGATTGTAAATTAATCCGACAATTTTTTAACTATTTGACCGTAGAAATTATTACGACACGGTCCAACGTCAGATTTTCAGACTGACCAAGTATTAAACCTGCCACATTCAATTCAACATATGAATTCAAACATACAAAGTCAAAATCAACAAATGCTTACGCCACACTCAGTTGAACATATGAATTATGAAAAAGCAAGCCAACAAGCCACCTTCAAACAACAAGCCACTCCAAATACAGGAGACCAAATATTTTATTTTTAAAATCCCTGCTTTTAAATTTATTTCTTTAAAATCGTATTTATTATAGAGTTAACGAACAACATTGCAGTATAATAATAGTACCAAATAAATTATCGTAAATTTTTAAGATGATAAAAAGACATTATTGGAAATTTTTTTTTTTAAAAAAAAAATTCTTTAAATTCCTAGCTTTAGCAATTTTCCAAAAAAAAAAATTTTATTTTATTTTTCCGAACTCATTAGAACCAAAATATAATCATATAATCATTCAGGTTAATTTAGCCAACCAAAAGACAAATATTTGTAATTTTATTTTTACAACGTGTAAAAAAAAAATGAATGAATAGTAGCTAAATAACAATTTAAATTACTAGGAACTCCTCAATTTTCTATTTTAGGTTTCCAGTATTTACCAAGAATAGGAAATTTGCATAAAATATCTTTACGAACTTTTGGGATCGGTTCGACGAAGAGTAAAGCTGCTACACCAAGAGCTCCAGTAAATCCCATGACAGATGGTGCCCTTTATTTTATTATAGTAATATTATTTAGATATGGTTGGAAGTTTCGGAAAAAAAAAAAATTTTTTTTTTTTAGAAAATAACATACCATCTTCTTGCTCTTTCTGGAGTTATTCTCATAAGATGAGGTTGAACTTTAATTATAGGAAGAGGCATCTTTTAGGTCAAAGGAGTAAAATAGTAAGGTAATAAGAAAGAGAGATCTAAGAAAAAATTTTTTTTTCAAGTTTGCGAGTGAAAAAGAAGTTTAATGAGCACCTACAGAACACAACATATTTGTGTTGCGTCTAGTGCTGTTGCACAAAAGTTTTTTAAAACAAGATCCGGAAATTGGATAGTCGATCAGGGTATAAAGCTCAAGTTCTTTTAAGGGGGGTGAAATTTTACCAGTTCCAAGTATATTATGCAAAGAACTGTTATAGATTCTTTTAAAATTTTTCAAGGTTTACAAGTAAGTTTTCATAGGTCAGCACGGGCTTTTTCAGTTAGTCCCATAAATAATCGCGAGGTTAAAGTTAAGAGACAAAAGATAAAATCCTCTCAAGCCCAAAATACAAAAGGGCCTCACCCGCTTGCTATTTTAGCAGTGTTATCTGTTGGAGTTTCAGCATACGTTACTTTAGTTAAGAGTAGAGGTATTAAAAATAACTCTTTTTATCATGCAATCAGTCAGTTTGACGTGCAGACGTCATCATATCATGATGCAGTAACCCAAAAGGATTCTCTTAAAAAATTATACATATATGTATATTATATTATATTCATATTTTTCTTTTTTTTTTTTTTTTTTCTTTTTTTAGAAAAAAAGAAATAAACATGACTTCCGAAACCAAAAAATCTAAAGAAAATCTCACAGTTATTTTCGTATTAGGTTAATTAATACATTCAATATATATATAAATTTAAAAGTAACAAATTTTGATCCGGTTTACGTGAAGATTTATTGATTTAAAAAAAAAAAATCCATTCATAATTCATTATAGGTGGACCTGGATCAGGAAAGGGTACTCAATGCGCGAAAATTGTTCAAGATTTTGGTTTCGTTCATTTGTCTGGTAAATTGATTTAATTTTTTTTTCTTATTCATCTTATCATGTGCTATGCAGTTGATTAATGTTAACTTGATTGTATAATAGCCGGAGATTTGTTACGCAAAGAACAAGAAAGACCAAATTCTCCTGATGGGGAATTGATCAATAAATATATTAAGGAGGGTAAAATCGTTCCCATGGAAATTACTATTGGACTGCTCGAAAAAGCCTTGATTGAAAATGACTCCAATCGATTTTTAATTGATGGATTTCCAAGACAATTAGATCAAGCTTTTGCTTTTGAAAAAGATGTTGGTTTTTTTTTTTCCTTTCTCCTTTTTTTTTTATATATATATATATATAAAATAGATAATGTTTTCTTTCTTTTCAAATATTTGATAGGTCATTGAAGCCACTTGCGTCCTCTTCTTTGATTGTCCTGAAGAAGTAATGCTTCAACGTCTTTTGAAACGTGGTGAAACAAGTGGACGTTCTGACGATAATCGTGAAACAATTATGAAACGATTCAAGACTTTTATTGAAACTAGTTATCCTGTTGTCGAGCATTACAGGAAGTTTGGAAAAGTGCATACGGTACGTATTTCCCAATTCACCTGATTAAATATTGTTCTTGAATTAATCATAAATTTTTTTTTTTGCAGATACCTTGTACGGAAGGCGTAGATGAAGTTTATGCCAAAGTCAAACCAATAATTAGTGAAGTACTCAAAGAAAAATGATGATAGAAATGACAAAATATCTCGGGGGTTAAAAACCTTTTATTATATGATTTGTTTGTTACAAATAATTTAAATAATTTAAATATATGTATATTTATAATTTAAATATATCTGAAGTCTGCCATTTCATAATCGGTTTAGATTATGTGGAAATGTCTGTCTTTTCATAAGCTGAGAATTGATGCCATTCCTACATCATTCTCGCGCTCTTTTTTCCTAAGTCTTCCTTCTCTTATTAAAGATAGATCTTTCTTTTTACTAATCTTTTGTCCACTAGGAATTCGCATTTGGTCTTTTTCTTGACTCTTTACATCTAATTGCTTGCTTCTTTGTGAAATGAGCCTTCGTACTGCAGGTTTCTTTGGTTCATGTGGAAACAAATCACCCCACATGGATTTACGTGCATCCCGATATGGTGTCTTCCCCTGAGATTTTGGAATAATGCCTCTTTCGATATAACCTATACATTATTATTATATAAAGAGTTCAGCTTAAATTCGGAATAATTCATTTAAAATAACTAAACTTCAATTGGAAATCATTATGCGTCAAGTAATTTTGCCTGTCTTTGAACAATAATCCATAACAACGTGTTCGCTTCGCTTCATAGGCGGCATAATCAAACGTGACCAATAATAAGCCTCGGCCGTTAAATCTTTAATATCGTAGAATGAATAAGTTAAAATTGTTATTTTTTGGAAAGAATGAACATTACATTTATTATAAAACGTCAAACCGCGCTTTTCATCGACGTCTACGGTGATTTGTGTTGGACGTTTTCCTTTTCTTAGAATGACATAACTATATTTTGAATCTTCAAAGTTGTCCTTCTTCACATTTTTTGTTTTCATCTGAATGTAAATTACATCAAATATTAGTTTAAATATCCCATCCCTTATTTTTTTTTTTTTTTTAACGACACCTACGAGATAATACGGCCTGTTAATACGTTGAGAAAAATGACACCAATTTCTTGAAGCTATCAAAGGACAAGTTCCATCATGAGGACACTAAAAAAGTATAATATTTATTTAAAATGTTAATCAATTTAACCTTGACAATACACAAGCATATAACTTACCGGTGCGACCACATGAGCTCCACGATTTGTTTTATCGCTGGTTTCATCTGTAATTGACTCGACTTCATTCATTTGTTGTTTATTTGCCATCCTCAAAATTTTCTTACGCGCTTCCGCTATGATTTTAAATCCAGCCGGAGTACCGTTTTCGATTAAAACCTAAAATAAAGTTAGATCAGGAAAATCGTAAGAAAAACGAAAGGAGGTTTATAATATTACCAGTATATCGCTCGTCTTATTCCACAAGGATTCCAAAACAGTTTCTCTAACGTTATCGTTTAACAGCTCATTCAAAGCGAATGCGCTAATTACGAGATCGTGTTTCAACTGCAAAGGATGATTAAATTTTTTTTTCAATTTTTGACATTTCTACTAAATAAATAAATAAAGTAATCGAGTTTTTACGTGTGGCTCATAGGTAAGGTATCGCTTAAATTCAATGTTTTTTATTTGATCCTTATTAGAATGAACTTAAAGTAACAGAATATGGTTAAAAACTTTTATCAATAAGTTTGATGGATTAGAATTAGAAAAAAAAAAAAACATTAACACACACATGATAACAGCTTCTCCGCTGTTCTCAACATTGATTCGGAGGTGTCAATGCCCAAAAAATTCTGATCACTTTTACCCCAAATATCGTGCGTTGCCCTGCGATTATAAAATCGATTAAAAGCTACACTCATTTTTTCATGAAAATTTGTATTTAAAATTTACCATATTGCTGTTCCGGGTCCAGTTCCAAAATCTAAGACATTCCGTGGTGAAAAGTCTGGAATTCTGCTTTTTAGTTCAGTGAGGACATTGAAAATCGGACCATAAGAAATTGGTAAATAGCCTGCGAGATAAGCTATTGCCTCACGATTACCATATTCAAGAACGTGAGGTTTGACTTCGTTTTCCTGAGCAAAGCGCTTGAATGTATTTAGTGCGCTTTTGCATGGACCCATGATGGGGTCTTGAGAGAATGAATAAAGAAAGGAATCATTAATAATATATGAATGAAGCGATGTTATCAATATGAGTAAGAATTAAAACAATACCTTTTAAATCTATGCCAGAATTAGGGTTATAACCAGTAGTGGACCGCAGGGATAAATAGATTCTTTTTGCATCTTGTTTAATGATTTCCCTGTCGTGTTCTATGAAATGTATAGATAATTTATTAACTTATAATTAATATTAGCGATATCTTTTCGTTTGAAAATTACCTTTGATAGTTTCTAAAACTGCTTCATTTAGCCAATCGGGTAACATTACCCAACCGATTCTTTTGCTGCCGAAACTGGCTTCGGGTGATTTGCGCACATATGGTTTTTCTTCGTATCCTTCTATATTATACAAAGAATCCTGTATGGAAGCTGAAGATAAAGCTTTATTTATATCGTCCAAAACTTGTTTGAAAGCTTGGTCTCTAAAAAGTTATCGTGAAAAAAAATATATATATAAATATATATATTTTTTTTTTAAAAAAAAAAAAAAAAGTCGTAAAGTAGCAAGCACTTGGCCAAATCAGAAAAATGTTCTTCTTTTATTGAATTTTGTATAGATAGAGAATAATTTCTTCCAAATCGAATATTTTCATAAGATTTCCCGAGAATTCTCGGTTTAAAATATCTAAAGATCAAACTCATCACGAAATTACATAAACACGAGAAATCGGATCGACATCCCATATCTTCAATTTATACATTTCCTAATGTGTATCATGAGAGCGTGTCGACCTTATTTAGTCAATTCAATTTGTTTAAATAACAACTACTTTTTACGTTTTGTTAATTTCTCACCAGACTACTATTATCAACCAAACTAATTTTGTGATCCTCATTCATTATTCAAAATGTTTTATTCAGAGGCTATATTATCAAAAAAGGTAATATAGACATGCTTTTCAATATTTTTTGTAGAACTATTTTATTCATAATTTGAATTTTCAAAACATAGGGTCCCCTCGCGAAAGTATGGCTCGCGGCACATTGGGAACGAAAACTTAGTAAAACTCAGTTTTTACAAACGAACATACAGACTTCTGTAGGTATGTGTATTAGTATTAGTAACATTATTTCCAGGTTAATTTAAAAAGTTGATCTAAATCCTATACAGTCATGAACTATTGAAACCATTTTCGTTCAAAAAATTGTTAGGTGCGATTCTTGGAGATGATCAGCCTCCAATGGCTCTACGATTATCTGGACAGTTGTTGCTTGGAGTCGCGCGCATATATTCGCGTAAAGCGAAATATCTATTAGAAGATTGTAATGAGGCTCTTTTGAAAATAAAAATGGTAAATATATTTATTATCATTTTTATTTAATTATGATACTCATGCTGATGTTTGTTTCAAAGGCATTTAGACCCGGGGAAGTTGATATTCCCGAGGACCAAAGAATTGCCAGTTTTGAATCTATTACATTACCTGATAATATAACAGAATTCGATATCCTTATGCCAGATCTTGGTTTGCATCTTAGGTATATAATATAGTTCCTTGTGTTTTGTTTTGATTTATAATTTAAGTTCAAATTGATTAAATAATATATAAACCTTCATACTTGTAGACAATGGACTGAAATAGCTCCGGTTTCATGTTCAAATATTTCTCGACCCCAAGACATCACCATTAGGGACGATTTTGAATTGCCATTAGATTTAAATGTTGTTGATGATTTATTAGGAGATGCTGATGATCGAGACTTTGATTTGAATTTAGATGATGATGATCTCGACCAGAAAGCAACTGGCAAAGATGAAATAGGATCTCATAGTCATGAAGGAGATGAATCCATTTCAGAAATTGAAATTGCAAGAGACGCTCAAAAAGAGGCCCCACTTACCGCGGAAGACGTTATTGGTAAAAGTATGGAGAACGACCCGTTGATGATAATGGATGATGGGCCCGAGTTACGTCTAGACCTTGATATGGATCTTGATATGGATTATACGCTAACAAATGATACAAGCTTGACTAAAAATTTTGAGGACACTAATGAACATGGGAATGTGGATGGAATGGATATTGATGTTCCAGTAAATTTCGACGAAAACAGGTAAATAATTACATTTTCTTATTACGATTGAAGATATGGCTTTATAACGACCATTTGATATTTTTTTTTTTTTTTTTTTTTTTTAGCATCATTCAAGATAATTTGGAAGGTCCAATTTTTTCACCAGCGTCTCAAAAAAGTGCAGAGAGACAAGGTAAAAAGAGAATAAATTTTTATGCAATTACTTTTTTACTTCTTTATTAATCCGCAACATTACTTGATTATTTATAGAAGATAACCTTCAAGATACCCAAAGTCTTCAGGATCCTCAGGAAACTCAGGACCTCACGGAACTCCAAGAACCTCAGGAGTCTCCACAAGAACTTCAAGAACAAGAGCGAGTCCTTCCGCCACGTACACAAGTTCGTAGGAAACGAAGGCTGATGGTGTTGGACGAAGTAACCGAGCTACCTAATCGACATATTAAAAGTCAAATAGACGATACATCAGATATTTGCATCGAGGTTAATAAAATTGAATTTGAATTTACCAGTAATCTGATTTTCTTATTAATAATAATCGACCATGTATTTCCTGTCCTACAGTCATCGTATCTTCCCATTTCAAGAAAATTATTACGGTTGGCGGAAATCCGCCAAATGGGAGCTTGGTATTTTCTTGATTTAACCGCTCCACATAATATTCGGCCCGAGTTACGTTATCTCTTTGCTCGAAAACGTCAAAGAGTATCTAAAGATAACGATGCGCAACCAGGTCCATCAGGGACATCGTTAAACATTGATACAGATACATTCAATAATAATGATGACTCTTTAGTAAGTATTTCTTTTGTTGTAAATAAACTTGTGGTAAATAAACTACAACAGACCCAAACCCTTTAATTATTTCCTTTTATTGAATTTTATTAGCCTAATTATGTCCCAGAAGCACCTAACTTTGATAAAGGTTTGTTACGCTTTGGATTTCTTTCATGGAACTTATTAGTTATTTACGAAGTTTTTATTTTTTACAGAAACAACGCAAGATGTTGATGTCTCGGAGCAAACAAAAGAGAAAGATCTCACACAGGATAAAATCACAACGCCGTCAGAACATGAATTTGACAATCACTTTGATAACGTAATAGATTCGATATCTTAGTAGAAATTGTATTTTCGTCCCTTTACCTAAGCTAAACTTAAATTTGTTAAATTTATTATAGTTCGAAAATGATATCAGTACAAGTCCAACTGAAGGTTAACATTTTATTTCGTGATACCTCGTGAAATTTATTTTGATGATTTAATATTAATTATTGAAACCTTCTTTAGGCTTACCGAACATCCCAAATGTGACAACCATTTTTGACCAAGACGAGCCACAAGATCAACAAAATACCGGTAACTCGTTTAGTAGAAATACGGTCAAGGCGATGCGACTTTTGAAGAGCAAATGCCTTAAGCAAGATGATGCAACAAGTTCTACAAAACCAAAACAAACAATATTGAGCTTTGAAGGTGCTGTGGGAACGGTGAGATAGATTTTTTTAATTTATTTATTATTATATTATTTATAATCTTTAATATTCATTTACATATATATACATTTAGGCAAAGCGACAAGATGCAGTGAAATTATTTTTTGAATTATTGGTATTAAATACAAAAGACGTAATTCATGTACAACAAAAGCATGCATATGGAGATATTGCAATTGTATGCAAGGTAAGCTTCACGTTATGTATTATTTATGATATGACTTGACATATCAACTTATTTTTTAATAATTTATTTATTTTTCTTTTTTTTTTAGGAAAAATTATTTGACTTACTGGAAGATGCACAAACAAAATAAACGTTTCTTTATTATTAAATTTTTTAACGAATAGAAGTAAACTGTTTAGGGAAATCTTATTTTTAACAAAATATATATAAAATAGATCGATTATCTTTTTAAAAAATGTTTCTACTTGTAATTATTTCTTAAATTCTTTTGGATTAAGTTTATTTATTTCAATTCTTTTATAATATTTAAGAAAAGAAAGACAGAAATAAACCTTTGATAGACATTTACTTTATATAATTCAAACTAGTCATAAAATTAGATGATTAAGGTACAGGTTGTAGAATAAAAGATTATTCATTTAATAATTTAACGATTTCTTTTTCCAAATCTTCAGGCTGTATTTGTAAAAGTATCAGTTAGCAATCGTTGTACAACTATAACAAGGAACTTTTTAATACTTACTTTTGTAATTGAAGAATATCTAAGAACGACTTTTCCTTGTTTATTGATGATAAATTTTTCAAAGTTCCATTTAATTTGTTTAATACCTGCGATACCAGCTTTTTGATTTTTGAGATATTTATAAACCTCGTGAGCATTATCACCATTAACTTCAACTTTTGACATTAATGGAAATGTTACACCGAAATTTACTTGACAAACTTGTTGGACCTCTATAAAAAAAAAAAGAATTAAAAGTTAAACATTTTCTGAAGGAAAATAATGAAATAAAATATTTGATACAAACCTTCATCAGTACCAGGTTCTTGATTACCAAATTGATTAGAAGGAAAACCCAATAAGATTAAACCTTGGTCTTTGTACTTTTGATGCAAATTTTCTAAACCATTAAATTGAGGGGCAAAACCACATTTTGATGCAGTATTTACTATTAAAACGACTTTATCTTTAAAATCGGAAAAGTCGACAGGTTTCTTAGATTTATCATCGGCCTTTAATTCGTAAAATGATGTGGCAACCATTTTTAATTAATATTATGATTATTATTACGAAAATTAATAATTATTTTTTTTAAAAAAAAAAAAAATTTGTGAAGATATTTTTGAAGGGAGGAAAAAAAATTGATTTATTTTATACAAAATATTAAATGATTATTGAACACAAAAAAAATGAGCTTAATTACATTAATCCGTTGATCTTGTTAACTTTAATTAGGATGGGGAAAAGGCGAATGGATGAATGGCGTGCATAGAAATTACTTTGAAACACCAAATTTATCTTATTTAATGAATTTCTCAAAGTCATAATATAGTTACTTTTTTTTAAAAAAGGAGTCAATGTAAAAATCTAATTTTAGAAATGTTTTACTTGATAATAAAAAATGATCATTTCAAAAGCTCAAGAACCATCGGACGAGTCTTTCAAAGATTAGCAGATTGAATCCGAATAAAGTTACTGTGAAAAATTTAAATTTATTACAGTAACGTCAATACAATTTTCTTAATATAATATATATATATATATAATAAAATAATTATCGCTACAATTATTATATGTTTTTTCATAAATAATACTAGGGAACGGGGACCGTTATTAAGTCCGGAACGATCTTAACTAAAAAAAAAATATTGCAAAAGCCAATCAGCAGACGTTTTGATCACTTTGCGTATTATTATATAGTCCTACGCTAACGCTCCGGACTAATAATATTTCTATTTAATAAAGAAACCTTTTATAAACAAATTAAAATAATTATCGTTGAAAAAAATAAAGTTATTAAAATAAAAGTAATCAAATAAATTTAAAAATAAAGTACTATAAAATAATTTTAATACTAAAAAAAAACTTTTAAATTATTATTAATACTTTTTAATGCAATTAAAATAATTAAAAACAATTTTATAAATTAACAATCATATAATACAATTTTCTTAATCTTTCATTAGAATTAATTGTTATAATATTAATAATTGTATATTATAGTTATATAAATTTACATTATTGCTGATATTATCTGTTTTATCTATTCTAGTGCTTTAACAATAACTTCTACTTTAACATTATTGCAATTTTTAATATTAACATTTTCAATATTAACTTGTGAAATTTTTGACGAAACATTTGTTATGTTTAAATTTTCTTTTATTTCAAATGAATAATGTTATTGTTGTTAAAATAATTGAGAAGCAGTAATAAAACCTAAAATATGTAATTTTTTAGATTAGAAGTAAAAAAAAATAAGTACAGCATATTATGATACCTTAATTTTCAGATATAATTTCCATTAAAGTATTTCATTTTTTTGTAAAAAAATTTTTAGAAGAAATTTGGATAGGATCATCCATATTTCTTTTTGTGAAACAAGAAATAAAACATTATTTTTCTTTGTTAAACAGTTGAAGTTGAATATGAAGAAATGCCAGTAAGTGTCCTGTGTCATGTAATATTCATCTATTCTGCATGAGATATACCAAGTAACATCCATAAAGATATTTCAGTTGAACGTATTGAATTATTGACAAGATTTCATCCCTTTGTATCAATTTTACAATCAGCAATAATATTTTTAAGCATATTATCATGAGAATGTTTTCCAAATGTAGAATCACAGAATTAATTACCATGATATATTTTTTGTGAAGTATTAATCCTTAAACAAAATTCAGTAGTTTTACAATCTTTTAGTCTTTTAGATTGATATAATAAAATATCTGCTACTGGAGAATAATTATTTAGTTGATTTGTGAGAATATAATTATATCTACCAGCATTATATAGATTTTGGTACCTTTTGTATTATTTTTTCATGAGATATATTTACTTCTATACTGCAATTTTCATTAATAACAATCCAGAAATTTTTTAATCTTTTTAGATTATTACCACGCAGATTACAAAGAAGTGTTAGCCAAAATTAGACATAATATATAAGACCTTTTGGTGTATCAGTTTGTATATTTAGTGAATTAATAATAGTTTCAATTTCTCACATTTCAAGTACATCAGTTTTCTTATGAGATGTACCTTAATTATCTTAAATTTGTTTAATTTAACCATCAAAAATTTTATGAAGCTATTTCTATTTATGCTTATCATAAATATTGATAAATTTAATTTGATAAAAAATATCAAATAATTCTCTAGCAATTATAACAAAGTCTATATATAATAAAGAAGATACATATTCTTTTTTTTTCAGATTTTCTAATATCATAAAAGAATTGATAAAGCTGATTTTACAATACAGTATTATCATCTAATGATTCAAAAGATTCGTCAAATTGACTGCATTTCTATAAGCATTAAAAAGGCTCATCCAAATTTTTGTACTATTATTTATATTAGTAATGTGAGAGTAAACTTGAATATTTTATAAATCTTTATTAATAAGAATAACAAATCGTTCATGTGTTATTGATAATTGGTTCTTTTTAGTAGAATTATTTGATTTAGTTACAGTCAACTATTGATATAGCAAACTCTTAATATAATGAATTTTTTAAACAAATATAATAAACATACACTTGTTATAGCGAATTGGCCAATCAAATTTCTTAAAATCTTCACTATAGTCTTATAGCGAAGTTTAGGTCTAGAATATAAAGTTCATTATAATAAGAGTTAACTGTAATAATGTTTCTTTAAAAATATCAATAAAACTATTAATTATTTTATTTTTATTTATATTTTTTAAAAAAAAAATGTAAAGATAATACCATCTTTATCTTATAAATCTTCAAATATTTGTTTTTAAAATGTAAGTATAAAAATAAAGAAAATAATTTTTGACAAAAAAAAAGAAAAGAAATAATTATTAAGTATATGATCAAAATATAAAAAAAATATAAATAATGATTAAATATGTAATAATAACAATAGTAATAATTATCATAAATCATATGCTTCTGATATAACTTAGTAATTTATTATTTTATTATTAATAAATAATTTTTTAATATATATTTGATCTTATATTATTATAATAAATATAATAAAAGATTTAAATTTATATTTTTAATAAAAAAATTATTAATATTATTTAATATAATATTAATAAAATATAATAAAGAGTAAATTTATTCATTGCGAATGTGATATCATCACTTCCTTTTTATCATCTGTATTACAACCTCTCCTTTTTTCATTTTTTATATATATTCTAGAGACTTAAAAATTTTTTATGTGTGAAACCCTATTTGTTACATATGTTAGTATTACATGATTTAAAGTTAGGTTAAGGTTGCGAACTTATTATAAAAAAGTTAGTTTTTAGACATTTTTTTGAACGATATATTGAATATAAAAGTTTAAAAAAGAAAGAATTAGAATTAATTATTAAAACTCAACTTATAATATTTAAGATAATGAATAAAAAATCTGTTAATTCTACTACTTCAAGTAAAGTTCTGAATGGTTCAGATTAATCTGAAAATTTTCAGTTCAGATTAACTTCAGTTCAGTTTCAAATTGCAAAAAGTCAATCTAAAAATTTTCAGTTTAGTTCAGATTTTTTTCAGATTATAAATCTAATCCAAACTAAAAAAAATCTGAATTGAACTAAAAATTTTAGATTAATCCAAAATTTCAGATCATTTAGAATGATTAAATTTATTATTCTTTTGGAACAATAAGGGCAGTAACAGATATTACCTAATATTTTAAGGGGTGAGGGTTAATGAAGATTTTAAATTACACATAATAAGTTAATTACATAATAATAAATAAGCAATAGCATGTAATAAATATTGATTACATAAAAATCATTTGATAAAGTGGCTTAGCAAAATTTATTATTACATACATTTAGTATACATT
>CAJVPP010000899.1:0-24848 GCA_910592005.1 Funneliformis mosseae | reverse complement strand
GTGAAGGTAACATAGATTGGATCTTGCAAGAAGATAATGATCCAAAGCATCGATCAAAAATCGTGAAAAAA
Source organism: Funneliformis mosseae (assembly GCA_910592005.1). Taxonomy (NCBI): domain Eukaryota; kingdom Fungi; phylum Glomeromycota; class Glomeromycetes; order Glomerales; family Glomeraceae; genus Funneliformis; species Funneliformis mosseae. The sequence continues at coordinate 24,777 of CAJVPP010000899.1, read as the reverse complement.
TGGAAGAAAGAAAATGGTATTGAGGTACTTTCTTGGCCATCAATGTCTCCAGACCAAAACTCTATAGAAAACGTTTGGAGATTGATGAAAATTAATATACAAAAAAAAAAATTCGATCAATTAGAGGGTTAAAGGGGAAACTTACAAAAGAATAGAACTGATTATCACCTGTACTTGCTGCAAATTTGGTAGCTAGCATGAAAAGGTGTACAGCTGTACTTATAGAGTCAGATGGTGACTACACAATATATTAATTTTAGTTAATTGATTATGTATTTTTAAATAAAAAAAAAATTTTGAATTTACTTACTTGTAGCCAGAGTTAGAGATGGTTGGATACTTATGACTACTACTGTATTGTATCATTATAGGATCAATATTATTTCATATCCATTTAATTCAAGTTGCTATTAACAAGTATGATAGTTATTTAATTTTACTCACTAGTATATATTTCTTTATAGCCTCATCTATTTATTAATTATAAGTATGACGAATCTGTAATAAATTTAAAAATTAATAAAAAATTTTTTATATTTATATAGGTTAAGTAAATCAAGATTAAACTAACCTTTGCTTTAAATGATTTATTTAAAGATATATCTAATGATTGTAAATATAAGATTAGCCTACTTAGTATAATAGCAATATCTGTATTCTTTTTATTAAACTGACGTTTTACTGAATCTGTTCTATAGGTACTAAATAAATCAAGAATAAGAAGAAACTGTAGATTTGAACCCAAATTAATTTATATATTTTTTACCTACTAAAGTATTTCTTTCTCATTCATTTAGCTACTTGGATTAGTATAAACAAATACATCATCTAAAAACTGCTCTCATAGTATCTTAATTAATTTAAAAATTATAAATAAAAGTAGTTTAGTACTATCTGCAAGACAAGCAAGAGTCACTGTAAAATGGGTGTGTTCATATCCTGTTATAAGAATTGAAATAGTTCTTTTTTTATGTTCTTTAATAGTTATCTGACTTAGTAAATTAAATGATATAAGTGTCTTATTCATATTACTAATTAATTTTAAAGGATAATCATATTCAGTTCTTCAATAAAGAATATATGTGAGAAAATTTTGTTATTATTCATTATATTCTTTAAATAATCTTTGTATAACTGTAGTATGTCAGCAATTTATTAATAAATAATGAGATATAAACCCATCTGCCTATTTATAAGAAAATTGATATTTGTGAATATTAGGATATAAGGTAAGATATTCTTATTTTTTAGCTAAATTATGAGCTTTTGCACTAATCATATATCTAGTTACAGTTTTTAATTGACTTCTTAACTTACAAAACTACTTCAAAAGCTTTATCTCAAGTTGTGAATATTTTGGCTTTATATCAGTATTAAGGCATTGAATATATAGAGCTGCATGCATTAAATCATTTTTCTTATTCTTTCAGTTATAAATTTATTTTGGTTATATATTATATTTATTTATAGTGATTCAAATACTATGTCTATTTTTATAATAAAATATAACCATTAATTTTTTTCTAGCATTTCATTGTTAACATTATTTTTGTAAATTTGTAGCTTGTTATATGCAAAAATTTCCTCTTGACATTTTTTAAAATACTAATAGTTGATTGATAATTTTTAAATTTAAAATTTTGCGTCTTTTTTTTTGTCATAAGGTAAATTATTTAAGGGGATTTCATGAACTATAACCCAAAAAAGAAGTATTAATTTTTACATTTAGAAATTCTCTTGTTATTATAATCCAACTCTGATTTTTAATAGATTACTTAATTTTATAAAGTTGAAAAAATAGAGTTTAAAGGTACAATATTATTGATATAGAAGATTAAGACTTCTTCTATAATATTATTTTGTATAGTGTCTTAAATATTTTCTATAATTTTTATATAAAAAGAAGAAAGTATTAAGTTTTTCTTAATATTTGCAAAGTGTGTATTGAAAGTCATATATACAATGAAAAGAGGCTGGAAAAGAAAAAATAATTTAATTTTTTTTCTTTTATTATTAAACTTATGTAATTAAAACTTCTGTATACAATATTCTCTATATATTGTATTCCTCTTAAAATAGTATTCAGTTCTTTATTTAGTATCTGTAAGTACTATTTAATTTAAAAAATCACATTTTGATTAAGACCCTGGGTATCATATACAGTGGCATATAGTGACATACAATATTAAATTCTTTAATAAATATAGTTAATATAAAATTAGATTAGATTTAAATGCTCATTTTCTATTTTCAGTGATATATTCTACAATAGTAAATTTTTGATTGTAAAATAATAGTGAAGCAAGCAATATATACTTTTCTTCGAAAAATATTTGATCACTTTATTGATTATTACAGATTCTACCATATTAAAATTTATATTATGTTATAATTAATATATATATATTAAAAATTTTTTTTTTCATATAAATACAATTACAAATAGTTTGAAAATAAAAAAATTTTTTTTAAAATATATTTAAATAGAATTAACTTTCTAATTTGAATGGAAAGAGATTATTGGACTTTAAAAAGGAGATTATAGTGAAAAAATATTGAAGTTATCTTTCATCATCTTAAGTTACCTATTCATAATATAATAATAGTTACAAAAATAAAACTAAACTAAAACTATTCTACAATTAAGTAGATCACAAAATTAACAGAAAGAGATATTAGATATTTTATAAAAATCATTAAAGAAGATTGTTAACAGTCTTTAAAGATTTATCAATAAACCCAATATATCATAATACTGTAAAAAGTGTTTTACATTTAAAGGGTTTTTTGGTTGAGCAGGTAAGAGAAAACCATTAGTTTCTAAAGTAAATCAAAAAAAAAGATTAGAATAGTATTATGAAAGAAGAAATTGAGATTCTGAGTGGCATTTAGTTAAATGGAATGATGAATCCCATTTTTTATTATTCCAAAATGATGCTTGTCATTGGGTTTTGCATAGGCCACATGAAAAATTTGATGTAAATTGTTTAATTCCAACAGTAAATCAGAAAATCAAAAGATAGACTTGGTCCTTTAATTCAAGTTTCTGATAGAATTACAGGTTCTGTATATATATTGATATGTTAAAAAATACTTTTTTACCATTTTATGCTCCAGTTCATAGAGCAAGTGCAGTTAATCATGGAAAAAAAAACAATTCAGTATTAAGTCTTCCGTGGTCTGCACAAAGCCCGGATCTAATCCAATTGAAAAACTATGAGATGTTTTGGAAAGTAAAGTTCGGGTACACAAACCTCATCCAAAAAATATTAGGGAATTAATGATAGTTTAGAAAAGGAATGGAATCAAATCGAACCTGAAATTTTAGTAAATTTAGTTGAAAGTATGCCACGAAGGATTCAAGCTGTAATAGATAGTCGTGGCAATCCAACTAGATACTAATAATATAAATAAAAAATATGAGTTTTTCAGAGTTATGTATATAAATTTTGTAAAAATTTTATTAATAAATTGTTAAATAATAAAACGTCGAAATCGGCTATAATTTTAAATGATCGGTAAATGGTCGGATATTTTTTGGAGGGAGTGTATATATACTAATCAAGCAATGTTAACCAACGAACAAATGTTAACATAATTGACATCTATGAATTCACAAGACTTAGTACAATAACAAACATCAAATCCATGTACAATCCTGAAGATTTTATATTATGGCACGCTTCTAAAAAACAAAATTGGGGTTTTTTTTATGACAAGTATGATGCATCCTTTATCATAAACACAGGATATAAGATAGCTTGGCAGAGGTTTCTCATTCAGAATGGATATGTTCAAAATTTAAAATGTGTCTCGGTCAAACTAACGAAAAATGAAATTCACGAGAATAAATAACAGAATCATTTTATTTTAAAAGGATTATTTATTTTTAATTTTTTTTTTTTTAGCAAATTATTTATCATACAGAAAATTTTTCTGCAAGCTTCGGTGATTAAAATGAGATGTTATTTATCACGCGTTTGAATATTTATAAATTCTAGATTTTGTTTATGTGGTGTAGCACCAAATTGTCGTATGATAAAATAAAAAAGAGGAACGTACAGATTTGACATAAAAGATTTTTTCTGACAATGTTCTTACCAACACCAGTCATTTTTTATGGAAGCATATATTTAAGAAATCTTCTAAGAGATATTGTGCGAAGCAAGCGGTTGTTCATTCAATTACGTTGCAACTGGCAATGATTCGAATACAAGAATACATACCAATTGTTGATAATGAAGATTTTTCATTTCTGAGTTTTTCAATAGTTTTGGGGAAAAAAAATAGGGGTAAGAAATTTGTAAGTCGGAAGCTATTGGGCATATGCAAGTTAATCCAATGAAGCGAATTGCATTGAACTGTATTCCAAAGTTAGAAGGCCACATAATGATAAGATTCATTTGCTAGAACTAGGATTAACCGAGAACCCATTCGAGTTTTTTCAAAGGTGGTTCAAGAAACAGCTCGTTTAAATTTTGCAATCTGGTTTTTTAGCCAATCCAATTCCGTGAATTTCATGTTAGAATTCATTTAACTTTTGTGCATAAAAGTCTATATCACACGTGTGATAAAGATTGTACAATGGACTTTGTATTACTTAATATATTTACTAAAAAAAATTGTTTATTTGTGTAATATTTTATAATCGATCTATATCTTTTTTTTTAATACAATTTATAATAGAAAAAATTGTTTATTACATAAATGGTAAGTTTTCATTTTACTGCGTCGAGAAAAAACTTCATTCATGCTTGTTACCCATTCCTGTTGTAGCCTTTAAATATTTTAGATATCTTCTAAAAAGAACTTATCATGCTTATTAACACAATGGTTGTTTATTATAGAATCATTTAACCAAAAAACTTTTAAATTGGTCTAAATTTGTAAGGAACTTTCTTATTCATACCATCATAAAGTGCTGCGTATTATTTGTGAAATCCAAATAATGCAAATTAAATGCGCTTCGATCTTTGTTTATGTTTTATGTAACACAATGATATCAAATCACTGACAAATTTTGCTATAAATTGGATCAAGCTTTTGTGGATATAAATTTTCATTCTTGTATTTTTTTTTTCTTTTTGGACATTTGTAAACAATTTCATTGAGGTATCTATTTAAAATAAATTCTTTCGTGAATTCTATATCATTTCTTTTTATAATAATTAATAACCCAAATTTCATTAGATATATTTTTTTGATCATCCGTGTTTGATTATCATGACGAATAATGAAATGTTTTGTCATGATAAGGATGGTTGGGTAAAAGAATTAAAATTTATGAATGATTAAATATTTTAAAATTTATTGATTTTATTCAAAGATATTTTTATGATTTATTAGGGTCCTTGGAGACTTGATAAAGGAGTTCCTGATTTTACAGTTTGTTTCGAAGAAGGGTAAATTTTCAATACAATAAGACGGTTAATATTTTATTAATCCTTATATTTAATATTTATAAATTAAATTGATTTTAGAGCTATAATAACCCCAATCAATTTAATGTTGATTCTACTTGGTTTTTATGAAATTCATCGATATTCAAAGAAACACGCTGTTCTCCCTCATCGTGCTTTAAAGAATTGGCATTATATCTCGATAACGGTACGTGATACACATTCTTTACATTTAATAATAAGGTCTTATTGGTACGATAATTTATTAAAATTTTTAAAAATATTATTAGATAACTATGTATATGTTGATCTTCTTAAGCATAATGAGTTTGTTACATACGTTATTAAGTCAATGGATATTTTTGGATATCGTGATCATTTCATCTCTCATTAACGTTTGCGCAATGGTAATACTATTTTAATTCATTTTACGATTGTGAAATTTCATTCGAATCACTTTGTTGATTAATTGACATTATTATAATTTTACATAGATCATGGCTTTTTCGATTCATAATAAATCTTATACGTATAGTCACGTATCCTCGTCACTGTTACTGTTATACTGGCTCTTTTATTCAGCTGCACATGCCATTAGATTACGCACTTTGATTAATACGACGTCAAATCTATTGTATTTTTCCATGTTTTTAACTTCTATGATATTGATTTTGGTTGTATTTGTGCTAGAATTACTTCCTAAACCAAAAAATGATTACGAACTTATTGACGACGATGAAAACGTGATTATACAAATTATTGTATTTGTTCTCAACTTGTTTCATTGATATATATATATATATTTCTAATTGATATTCTTTATATAGTTTGATTGTCCAGAAGAATCAGCAAATATATTTTCAAGGGTAACATTTTATTGGATGACACCTCTTATGAAGCTTGGTTATCAGAAATTTCTTACTATGGATGATCTATGGAATTTGAATTCCGAAGAAAAATCAAAGAAAATATCGAAGGATTTTGAGACTGCTTGGAATAAAGAATTAAAGAAAAAAAAGTTAATATAATAAATAATTCTAATGCGATCATTCATTTAAAAGGAAAGGTGTTAGAAAACGTATTAATCCTCTCATTTTTTTTTTTAGACCATCATTGTTAAGAGCATGCGCCTTTACATTTGGAGGTCCATTTTTATTTGCAGCTGTAAGTATCTTTATGATATACAAGTTTAGTTCATACCTTATACTTATAACATCCAATATTTTTCTAGGTATTTAAAGCTTTACAGGATTTATTGAATTTCGTTCAACCAGTTCTTTTGAGAGAACTTATGATATTTGTGAATAGTCAAGGCGATGAAGTTAACAAACAACCACCTTATAGAGGTTATACTATTGCGATATTAATGTTTGTTACGGCAATTTTTCAGACTATGTTCTTGCATCAATATTTCCAATTATGTTTTGTTACTGGCATGAGGGTATTTATTTATTTATTTATTTATTTTTTAATAATATATAATAATATATGATTATCTTATATTCAATATGCTCTATTTATGTATCTTTAGATAAGAGCAGGATTGGTAACCGCGATATATAAAAAATCGTTAAAATTATCTAATTCTTCAAGACAAAAATCAACTGTAGGAGAAATTGTAAATCATATGAGTGTTGATGCACAAAAATTAATGGATCTATGTACTTATTTGCACATAGCATGGTCAGGTCCATTACAGATTACGCTTGCTTTGTATTTTCTATATAAAACGATGGGTGTTAGTTCTTTTGCTGGTGTGTGTGTTATGATTATGATGGTTCCCATTAATGCATTTATAGCTCGTAAGATGAGAACGTTACAAAAGAAACAAATGAAAAATAAAGATGATCGAATTCGATTGATGGTAAGTGTATAAATTTTTTTGTGATAATTTTTAATGACGGAAATTAAATTTTTTTTTTTTTTTGATTTCATAATTATAGAATGAAATCTTAAATGGAATTAAGGTTATCAAACTTTATGCCTGGGAATCTGCTTTCCTAAAGAAGGTATATATAGATCAAATAAAACTATTGATGGTTATTCTCTTTATGATTAATATTAATTTTTGAATTCTGTTCTTGAAAGATTTTCCACGTAAGAAATGATTTGGAATTGGAAACATTAAAGAAACTTGGATATTTGGCCTCAGCTCAAACTTTTACTTGGTCTTCAACTGTAAGTAAATAATCGTTAAACACATTTATTTATATACATATATAAATACTAAAATCTTTCCATCACATTTCTATTGATTTAGCCATTTTTGGTAGCATTTTCAACTTTTGCGGTTTATGTGATGATATCTGATACCCCATTAAATGCACAGCTAGTTTTTGTGGCACTTGCACTTTTCAATATATTACAATTTCCGTTGGCAGTTTTCCCGAATGTTATAGCATCAGGAGTCGAAGCAAGAGTTTCATCGAAAAGACTTGAAAAATTCTTGCAAGCGGAAGAATTGGATCCCAAAGCCGTTATAAGACAGGATTACCGTGCTAGAAATTCCGACCAACCTATTCAAAGTGCTGACGTTGAATTAGTTTCTATTAAAGATGGAGTATTCAAATGGAATAGATTTAATGGCGTTATATTGAAAAATATTGATTTGAGTGTAAAGAAAGGAGAGTTGACTGCTATTGTCGGTAGAGTTGGTAAGTAAGGTTCCTAAATGAACTAAAAAATTTTACGATAAATTATTTATAATATTTTGATGGATATTAGGCGCGGGAAAAACATCTTTGATGTCGTCTTTATTGGGTGAAATGGAAAAAATGCAAGGAGAGGTTGTTGTTCGTGGCCATGTTGCTTACGTACCCCAGACACCATGGATTATGAATGCTACTTTACGAGATAATATCACTTTCGGATATAAATTTGAGCCCGAATTTTATAATGAAGTCATCGAGGCATGTTCTTTGAAATCTGATATTGCTATTCTTCCAGGCGGTGATTTGACGGAAATTGGAGAGAAAGGAATTAATTTATCCGGAGGTCAGAAAGCAAGGGTTGCTTTAGCTCGAGCCGTTTATGCTAGAGCTGATATATATATGTTTGGTAAGCTATTTACCGATTTTTCGGATTTGAGTAATTATCGATAGAAATCATAAAAGTGGTAATTCATGTGATCTGTTTTAATCTTTAGATGATACATTATCTGCTGTTGATGCTCATGTTGGTAAGTGCCGATAAGCTATGCAATAATAAGAAAATGTTTTAATGTTTGACTAATTATATCCTTTTGATATATGTATTAGGAAAACATATTTTCGATAACGTGGTTGGTCCAAATGGCCTTTTACGTACAAAAGCTCGTATATTTATTACACACGGAATTCACTACCTTTCACAAACAGATTCTGTAGTAATGATACGAGACGGGCAAATTATAGAACAAGGACATTTCGATTCATTAATGAAGCTTAAATCGGAATTGTTTAATCTCATTACAGAGTTTGGTCAACAAGAATCAACAGTTGATTCGGAAGAAGTTGTTTCTTCTCCCACAACGTTGGAGACTTATGATATAGACAAAGCAAATATCGGTCAAGAATCAGAGGAAACTGCTAGTCGACCAAGAGAAAGGAGAGTCAGTGTTGCAAGTTTACATAGGCGTCCTAGTCTGATCACTGTGAGAAATGGGAGAAAACAGGGTGAAGAAATCGGGAAAGATGGATTAATGACCAAAGAAGACATGGTTAAAGGAAAAGTGGCATGGAAAGTTTACTCGAATTATATCAAAAGTTGTGGCATTGGCGCAGTGATATTTTATCTTTTCATTTTGGTTATTTCTGTTGGACTTTCAGTTAGTAAGTATGATATTTAGGAAATTTTTATATAATTAATTAATTATTAATTCATTTATTTTATAACTAGCTACAAATATCTTCCTTAAGTATTGGAGCTCTAAAAACAGTAATGAGGATGTTTTGTTATACTTGGCTATATATGGCATGATTGGTTTTTCATATTCAATAATGACAATAATACAGACTATTGTACTTTTGGTATTGTGTACTATTCGAGCGGCACGAAAGTTGCATCAAGAATTGTTGTATGGCATAATAAGGTAAATATTGACTCATCCGAGATAAAATTTTAATTTTTAACGATATTTAAGAGAATATACCTTTTTGTTCATTAATTTTTATAGATCACCCATGTCATTCTTTGTAAGTTTTTTTTTTTTCACTTTCATTTTATTTTCATTTCTATATATTAATAATCGTTTTATTTAATAGGACACGACACCTTTAGGAAGAATATTGAATAGATTTAGCAAGGTAATTTAAGGTTTATCGCATTGAAAATCTTATAAAGTCCGATATTGACATGAATTCTTTACATTGAGTGTAGGATATATATACCATAGATGAAGTACTTCCACGTACATTTGCGGGATACTTTCGAACTCTTTTTTCAGTTATAGCCACGATTGTTGTGATCTCATTTTCAACACCGTTATTTGTTTTTGTAATCATTCCGATGAGTGAGTAATTTTTTTTTTTCCGACTCGAATTTTTAAATTTGAAAGCAATTAATTAAATATTAATATTTATTGATTTATTATTTTGCTACAAGTCTTTATGTATAATTATATCCAAACCTATTATTTATCAACTTCGCGTGAATTAAAACGATTGGATTCGGTTACGAGATCGCCAATTTACGCACATTTTCAAGAAACATTAGGAGGAGTTTCAACAATAAGGGCATATCAACAAGCAAATAGATTCATTGAAGAAAATGAAGTTAGGTTGGATACAAACCAAAGAGCATATTTTCCATCAATCTCTTGCAATAGATGGTTAGCCGTAAGGTTGGAATTCTTGGGATCCATTATTATCTTTGGGGCGGCCATTTTAGCAGTTATTACAGTTCTTACAACTGGTAATATCGATGCTGGACTTGTAGGATTGTCAGTATCATACGCTCTTAGCGTTACTCAAGCTTTGAATTGGGCCGTAAGGCAATTCTGTGAAATTGAAACAAATGTTGTTTCTGTGGAAAGAGTTAAGGAGGTAAATGTTTATATAAATTATATTTATGCTTGATAGGTATATTTTAAATATATTTTTTTTATTATTATCTAGTATATTGACTTGCCAAGCGAAGCACCAGTTGTTATACCTGATAATAGACCAGATCCAACATGGCCACAGAATGGTTTAATTCAATATCAAAATTATTCTACTAGATATCGACCAGAACTTGAATTAGTCTTGAAAGGAGTTTCATTTGTTATTAAACCAAAAGAAAAAGTCGGTATAGTTGGAAGAACTGGTGCAGGAAAATCAAGTTTAACATTAAGTTTGTTTAGATTAATTGAGGCCGTAGATGGTGCCATTGTAATGGTAAGCTCGAATTGATTTGCAAGAAAAAAAAATGGAGAGGATGAATTAATGAATGAAAAACTTTTATCGTTTAGGATGGACTCGATATTTCTAAAATTGGATTGGATGATTTGAGATCTAGGCTAACAATCATTCCACAAGATCCCATTCTATTCGAAGGTATAAATTTCAAAAAGTTGTATAAATTTAAGTTGGTTGTTGAAATAAAGACTTATTATTCTATATATAGGGACCATTACATTCAATCTTGATCCATTTGAAGCGCATGAAGAAGTAGAAATTTGGCAAGCATTACAAAGTGCACATTTAAAAGAATATGTTTTGAACATGGAAGGTAAATTACAAGCCCAAGTATTAGAAGGTGGCGATAATTTCAGTCAAGGGCAAAGACAATTGTTATGTTTGGCTAGAGCTTTATTAAGGTAAAAAAAAAAAAAAAAATTTCACACAATTTTGAACTTATTTATATAATTGATCCATTTGAGTTAAAAAATTTGATTTTTTTTCATAGGAGATCCAATGTTATCGTTTTGGATGAAGGTTCGTAATACAGATTTATTTATGTCCTATAATTAATTATCCATGATATTTATTAAAATAAAAAATTTTTTATAGCTACTGCAAGTGTTGACGTAGAGACGGACTTCCAAATTCAAAATACCATTCGAACCGAGTTTAATTGGGCCACTTTACTTTGTATTGCTCATCGCTTAAGAACAATAATCGATTACGATAGGGTAGGTTTTTTTTTTTTTTTTTTTTTTTTTTTTTTTTTTAAAGACGATACAATGTTATCGGTATTGAAATTATTGCTAAAACATTATTCATATTTCAATCAATAACAGGTATTGGTTCTTGGTAAGTTATCTAACAATTTCTATTACGTCGTCTAAGTATTATTATTATACCATCTATTTTATGATAATCATTTTTTATTTTATTTATTTTTTATTTAGATCAAGGAAACGTTGCAGAATTCGATACACCATATAATTTATTACAAAATTCGAATAGTTTATTCTATAAATTATGTGAACAAAGTAATGAATTCGAATTTCTAAAAGAACTTGCAACAAAGAAAGCAAGCAACGTAAATGACGCGTGAATAATCAAACATTACTACTCGAAATAGATTGTATAACAACTTTTTTTCATCAAAATTAGGTTAAATCCTTTTCATGTTACAATAAATATTGAAATATTTTTTGGTAAACCTTTTATTTGTTGAATTATTGATCGACTTCCAAAACATTTACCATAAAAGAATGTGAGTCACTTTTCAAGGGTCACAATCTCTTTAAGTTTTTGGATGTCATTATGCCATTGTTGAATGTGGCTTAAAAAATTTTGTTCTTGGATGATTGTTCTATATTAAGTTCTTATTATTCTTATTCAAAAAGAAGTAAACTGGTATACCTAATGAATTGTCACCTGAATTTTGCTGCGAGATTACACAGGTGGTTTCCCACCCCATACATATCCATCTTAAAGCTGATTGCTGATCTCCGAATTTTTTTTTTTATGAAACTGATATTTCTGGTGGATAAGGAATCTCGAAATTGATAAACAATTAATTACACTAATTATTTTTCAATATAAATAATGATTAAACAACATGCTTATTTATTGTCATATACATGCAATTGTATAATTTATAATATATATAGTTGCATAGTTGCATTATTATTTTTATTTTTAGGTGAGAGTTATCTTTTTTTTTTTTGGTTATTAAAAAAGCAAGTTTAAATTTTTTTTTTTTTGTGTGTTGGCTGGTGCCTTACATAATAATGATCGACTATAAATAAAGCGAAGGCTTTCGTTATATGGGGGCTTTGTTCTTCTTTTGAAACAAGTATCATTTTTGGAATTATACAAAGAAATCATTTTAAACTTGATTTGGTCATGAACTTCTTATTCCATAAAACAAAAAAAAAGAAGGGTACTCAGAAACAAGTGAGAAGAAAATAATAAAAATAAAAGGAATTAACGAAAAATAATAAATGAGTTTTGATTGATGATGGATCTGGCGCACAATTAATCATAGGTACATGATGGTTAAAAAACCACGCTGATGCACAGTCAACTAATTTCGGATGATGCAGATTACTTTTTTTTAAAAAAAGGTAAGATCGGGATTAAACTAACATAACTTAAACGAGTGTTAAATAGATTGCATAAAAAAAAATTGAATATGAACGAATCGAGATTTTGTAATAGAATATGGTCCTGCATGATTGCATCGCCTCATATATCTTTTTATAATTTATTATTGTAATCTTATTTAAAACTTCGTAATCAGTATTAATAAGGTTTAAATATAAAAGATGTTTGCGAAAAAGACTTCTATTTTTCTAAAAAAAAAAATAAAATCTTTGTTTGAAATTTTTTTTGGCGATTTTTCCCATAGAAGTAAAATTTTTGACCTTATTTTAATCTCTTTATGCATGGAAAACCCCTTTTGTCTTTGATAGACTAAACATATATATAAAAAAAAAATAATAACCAACTTATTATTTAAATCATCCTATTTCCCTATTGCATAAAATTTTTTCATTTCACGTCTTCAATTTTTATTTGAATTTGAAATTTTTATCATTTTCTATTTTGCACGATTAAAAAAAAAAAATATTATTTTTTTTAGTAATGTCTCGGTTATTTTTTGAAATTCCCGTCATGATTGGAGCTATTGAAATCTCTAGGGTAGCTTTACTTGATCCTTTAGCTAAAGTATCTTTACCTTATTTCAAAACGACCACCAAACATCATGGTTACACCAACGCACTGAAGTGCGCTTCCACGGTAGCCCTGTATTATTTACTTGCGGACAACTTTATGTTTTTACCGATATATTTTTTAAAAGTGGCTATTGGAACCATCATCGGAACCATTTTCGTCTGCTCCATCCTATGCAATTTCACGCCTCTATGGGAAATTTTAATGACCTCTTTCGTGCACGTCACGGTAAAAGATAACAAAGCATCTTCTCGCGATCGCACGTCCAATCTTGACGACGTTATCGTCGGTAACCTTGTTGTACCTTTCAAACAACAACAACTCCCTTACAATAACAATAATGAAACCTTGATTAAAACGAGTGAAAGGAACCATTTCCTTCAACTTGGGATTAAATTATCAAATGAGAACAACTACAAATTATCCTTCCCAAAGAAATTTCATCGGTTCAATCAAAATGTTCAAAAAAATTTTCAACACGAAGTTATCATCATGAACGCTAGCGTTTTGGTTAGATTGAATAGATTACTTTCAATCCCCTCCCGATCATCAACTTCTCGTTCGCGAAAAATTTTCCCTGCAACGATACCAATTTTCCCCAGGAAAAGTTTATTAATTTGTGATTCTCATGAATTAAAGAAACCTCTTTGTGAATTTTCGGAAAAACAAGTTCACGTCGATGCAGAAGTTTACGTGGCACCACCTGGTGATTTATTCCTCTCGGAAAAAATTGATAAATTAGATCAAGAACTTGTCTACTTAAAGGAGCATGAAAGTTTAACAAGAGAATTAATTAGTCAAAAAGTACAACAAAATGATTTAATCGATGAGGAATATGAGTCCACCAAAAAAATTCATCAAGAGTTGATCAGTCAAATTGAACGTATTGATAATCAAAAACATCAGTATCAAGTTCAAGTTCAAGAAAACATCATTTCAAAGGTAACGTATCTTTTTTTAAAAAAAAAAAAAAAAAGTTATAAAGCGAACGATATTTATTTACTAATGACGGCATAAAAACTTTGTGTGACATTAATAGGATGTGACGAAGATTACCATCCCGGCTTTTACCATTAAACGAGAAAATTCAAAAAAGTTTGCCATATACGTTATTATGGTACAAAGACTTGACGCTGCCACTGGTCAAGTTAAATCTGGCTGGATCGTTCCTCGTAGATACAATGAATTTTCCTTGTTAAATAAATACTTGAAAAAACATCACTCTTCATTTGTTAAGAAATTCCAACTTCCTGGAAAGACATTACTTAATACTTTAGATAATTCTTTCTTGGAATCTCGTCGTATTCAACTTGAAAATTTTTTGCAGGTAACGTATACTTTCTTATTGTCCAAGGTTGTTGTTATCGATCTTTTAACGAAAATATTTATTCTGAAATCTCTCTTGTAGGGTATTTTGACTAATGATGAAATTTGTGAAGAAAAACAATTCTTGAAATTCTTGTCAAAAGAAAACTAAAAGAATTACCTTTATTCAAAAATTTAGACTAATTCTTAAAGATTGTTTTAAAACAAAAAACAAAACAAAAAAAAAAAAAAACATATTATTAATCCCCCACTTTTTTTTTCAAACTTAAACACAATTTTTTTTAAAAGATAAAAAAAAGATAAAAAATAATCCTAAAATACATATATATGGGACACTATATTTACTAGATGTTAGAATATCCAACGTAGGAGGAAAATATTATTTTATATAGGTCATTTTGTAAATTTTATTGAATAGTTTAATTTCTTTTATTGTATATATTCATTTTATTTTGGTTATTGGTATATATTTTATGTAAAAAAAAAAAAAAAAAAAAAAAAAAATCTTACTAAAGCCTATTATTATTCATATTATCATCTATCATAAATCATCATGAAATATACTATTCATAATTCCCGTATATATTGTATTTTTTTTCATCAAAAAAAAAAAAAAAAAATAGGAAAAAAATAAAAAAGAATAATTTTTTAATTTTTTAATAATTTACAGTTTCAATGTTCACAATAAATGCTTTTAATGGGGCTGTATTTTGATAAATTCATCCTGAAAGTTTTTTTACGCGTCTAATACATTTTTTTTCTACATTAATTCTAATTTAAATGAAATTAA
The DNA here is from genome assembly GCA_910592005.1 of Funneliformis mosseae. Taxonomy (NCBI): domain Eukaryota; kingdom Fungi; phylum Glomeromycota; class Glomeromycetes; order Glomerales; family Glomeraceae; genus Funneliformis; species Funneliformis mosseae. The sequence goes on along the minus strand of CAJVPP010000899.1, from coordinate 9,175 downwards.
AACATCACATTACTACAAAAAAAAAAACCCCCCGTGCAATATTTTTAAATATATTAATTAAATAAATTTTTTTTATTAAAACATATCTTTACAAGTAAATCATATTATAACAATTACTTTAAGTTTTATTAAATTTTTTTTTTTTTTGGAGTCTTAATCTTTTAATCAATACTTTGTTTAGAACTAATTCCCAAGAATGCTTGAGTGCGCTACATTTAAATTATAGTTTTTTTTTTTTTGAGGACGATAATCGAAATCTCGTAAAAAAAAAAAAAAAAAAAAAAAAAAAAAATTTTTTTTATCACAAGATTGGCATAATATTTATGCTATTACATTTTAATCAAACAATATAAAAAAATTTCCGAAACCTTGATCCAAATAATTTAAGAATATGATTCCTCTCTAAATTAATAGAGATTGATAACCAATCGGTTCTAATGAACAATCTATATTTGAATTTAATAAAAGGATCATCAATTTAATTTTAATAATTAATTAATTTATTATTAGCTTATGCAAACTTTAATTTCTTTTACTTTCTAACTTTATATAATGTTATTAAATATAATTTTATAATTTTAATACATTTTTATTGTTAATTTACTTTATATCTAAAAAAAAATCTAATAAATTTTTAAATAGTAATGTTTAATTAATTTAGCAATCATTATAAATTTTGATCCTCTTAAACTAAATAATTTTTATTTTTAATAAAATAATTAGTAATTTTTTTTAAATATTGATTTATTGTTATAGAAATTTTTTTAAACAAAATATTTAGTAAAAATACCATATTAAAATTTATTTTATTAAATTAAGAAAATTATCAGTTAATTTGATATAAATAAAAGAATTTACAAATATTATAATATTTAAATTATTTAAAATACATAAAAAATTAATTTTAAAATTATTATCATTACTATTTGTAAATTTTTAAAAATAGTATAATCAGGTGATTTGTCAATCAATTATAAACTTACATAACATTACCACTAAAGCTATATTTTATTTGTCAAGTATTTGCTATAAGGGTTAATATTAGAGTTAGGGTTTGGATTAGGATTAGAATTAGAGTAAAATTAGGATTAGTTTAAGGGATAGCAAATTTGTCACATCACATCACATCCTAGCTATTCTTCAATTTACTAAGTATTCTAGAGACTTAGAAATTATTTTAAGAGAAAATGCTAATTATCACAATTATATGTTACCCCTTAATAAGTATATATGACCTAACAAATCAAATCTGACTACCATTTTTTAGTGACGACGTTAAGGCTATTATTAATTATAATAAAAAAGGAATTTTTTTAAAAAAATTATTTTTAACTTTTATTAACCTTCATAATCTAGAGTATTTGAACCTTATATATTAGTAAGGTTTTCATATGTAAAAGTTTCTTTTAGCTTATAAAATAATTTTTAACTTCTTAGCAATTTCAAAATGATTCACTAATGATTATTATAGTTATTGATAACATTCTTGTTACAATTCTTAAGTAAGTTTTTTAATAGCTTCATTTAAGTTTATACTTATCTTTTTTTATAAAATATATTTTAAGTAATGAGAAATGGTTTTTTGTATGAGATTTTATCATTTTATAATAATTTATTTTAATATAAAATTTTTAATTTTTTAGAAAAATGTAATAATTGTTAATTTTTTTTTATAAATTTAATATGTTTTTATTATAAATATATTTAAAAATATTTATTATTTAAATTATTAAAAAATTATTCAATTTTTTGAAAAGAATTTTTTATTTTTTCAATAATAAGAATAAAAAATTTATTAATTTTTATTATATAATTTATTATTTTTAATAAACCATTTATTTTTATATTTTATATTACTTTTTTTTTTTATTTTTAAATATTATTTAAATATTTTCCTAGTTTTTTAATTTTTTTTTTTTATTATTTTCAATGTTTTAATATTTACATTTTCTTTTTAATTGATCAATAAATCAATTGATTACTAATTTGAAAATGATAATAATTAAAAGACTAATTATTTCAAATAATATAATTTTAATATATTTTAAAAGTTTTAATATTTAAATTCATGAAGTTTTAAATTTACTAAAAGTTTTCTAATTTTTTTTAATAATAATTAAATATATAAAATATAGGTCATGTAATATATGTAATATAGATGAGGGATGAAACCCCTTAATAACAGTCGAAACTTAGACAAAACTATATTAAAATCATAATAAGGGATACGACGAAATCCCTTCGATACGACAAAAGCTAAAACTGTCAAAACTATATTAAAAACATAGAAAAGGGTATGACAAAATTATTTTGAAGAGGTTTCAGCAGGCATCTATATCATGTAATATATATATTTATCATATAAAATTATATAAGTTATATAATATTAGAATTAACATATATTATTTATTTTTTTTAAAATAGAATTTAATTATTATTAATTATATATATTTTATATTACTGAAATTTAATCACCCTTAATATTCATTTATGTTATATTCTTTCAATTTTAAGTATCATACTGAATCATATTCTATCTAATACCCGTTCTTAATAGTTAAAATCAATACGAATAAATATTTATTTAAAGGTCCTTCTTTAGATTTTTATTTTATATATTAAAATTTCAAAATTATAAATATATTTGACAAGCTTAAATAGTATGTATCATATGGCAAATAATCAATTATACCAGTTGACGATGAGTTGATAACGATGTTCAGTTAAGATCGTAAATAATATCATCGAACCGTATAGATAATAAATCTAAATTCGAATTTAAAGGATTAGATAAGGAATTGCAATTCGTTCCTTCGGCGCAGTGTGTGCTATTGGCCGTGGAAAAAAGATTTTTGGCCGTTGGTCAACGGCAAATGAACAGAATGGCCAAAATGGCCAAAAAAACGGCCAAAACGACCATCGCTTAAATAATCGATAAGAATTGATATTTAGTTGGCATTTGGCCGCGGCCAAAAAAAATTTTGAACATTTGCCGGAGGTTAGCCGTTGGCTAAATGCCATCATTTTTCGGCGTGTCTAATTTAAATTAATGTTTAAAAATTCATAGGTAGTATTAATATTAATTCTTGGTTTTGCCTTTTCTTAATTGATTTTTACTACATTGTTTGTTCTTTATAAATTATTAACTTTGCTCAATTCTAAGTCTTATAAAAGTTACGGGCGGTAATATGAATTCTATATAAGATTATATGCAATTTTCATTATGGATGTTATTTTCGTCACAACAATGTTTTGAATTTAGAGAACAAACGATAAAACCCATTATATATATATATTTATCACAAGTAATCATTAATTTTTTATTATGCATAGAGGAATATATTTTGTCAATTGTGAATATTTCGTATTTTTTAAAATTTTTTGAAGTAGCAAGCCAAATATTGAATTTCATACCTCTCTATATGAAGTCGTTCGAAGCGGTCAGTGTTGATTACAAAAGTTAAACTGAAATCAAAATCGAATAAGGTGAATTGGTTTTCAGATTTCAAATTAAAAGTGTAATTAGAAGCAGATGAATAAGAACAAAAAGTGATTTTTTTGATTCTAGAAATTATGTGGAGGGGGGAAAAATATCATTATTAATTACAAACGTAGAAAAATTATAAATTATATTTATAGACCATTATTATAAAGAAAAAATCACTCTGAAATAATCTTTAAAGAAAAAGAAACTAACAACTTCGAGCCAAGCATGCATTTTTTTGACGTTCTTTCTTGTCAACTTTTGAAATACGATCCGACTTTCGAAATAACCCAATTCCATCGAATTTTTTAATCCACCTTTTTCTTTTTTCATTCAGGATAGTTATATTTCCAATCTGTTCTTGATTGTCAGTTTTTTGATTTAAATCTCGTGTAAAATCATTTTGTTGATTTATATCTTCATTTATCACATGTTCGTCTGTACTTTCTGATTCATTAGCCTGGTTTGATTTCTCACTTAATTGAATTTGATATTTTGTGGAAATTTTCTCATCATCTTCAATTGCGATTTGTGGCTCATGAACTTGAGTTATTGAGAAAGAATTGTAACTGAATAATTCTTCATCTGACATGGGAATATGTTCTATGGGAGTTGATATGATTTCCGAATCAGATGCAATTTGTTTTGAATCTGATTGTAATCGATCAGCTTCATCGTCATGAATTTTTATGGCATCATAGTTTATCTATAAAAAAAATTAATATATATATATATTTAATAAATCTCTTAAAAATAACAAGTTTGATCAAATACTGTACATAGCATAACTGGTAAATCAATCTGGTCATCTTTTTGATGAAGTTGGATTTGACCAACGGTAGATTCATCAACCTTAAATACAGTTGATAAACTTTGCGATTCATCAGTTTGACTTATTGAAGTTAACCCATATAATTCGAACATAGATTCTTGTGAATTTAATTCCTGATTATCTTCTTCATGAGTTTGGTTTTCACTATCTCTTATCTATAAAGTTTTTTTTGAAAGAAAAAAAAAAGGTTTAATATATTCATTGTTTGTATATTCAACAAGCGAATAATCAATAATACACACTTCAACATTTTCCGAATCACGAATTCTTCTCTCAAATTCATAGAGTTGATTCATGAAACTTCTGTTTGGTTGGATTTGTGGTCTTATTGATCTTGCATAACTAAATGCTTGATCAAAACTTCTTCCAATATATATCAGGTAAGCGATTATTAAACTACCAGATCTGCTTATCCCTTTATAGCAATGAACCAAGACACTTTGATTGCTATGAATGATACGTTCAATGTATTTTACCGCAACCTAAAGTTTTTAATTTATACTTAATACAATAACAAGAATTTAAAAAATAAAAAATTATCAAATTTACCAGGAGAAAGTCCAAAATATTTGAGCTTAATGCATCTGGTACATCTAAAAGGATAGGAAAAAAAAATGAGTTTTTTATTTAATATCAAATAAAATTTAAAAAGTCAAATCAAAAAATAAAAAAAAGATCCTTGCAAAAGTTTAGATAGATTGGTCTAGACCAATTATATTTTTGAATTAGATGATCGTCTATTAATTCATCCTTATGAAAATAATTTTGTCCCGGGCTTAAATTTATAATGTACTTGATATTATTTTCAGCAAGCAAGGTTTGACTTGCAGCTGTTGTAACATTTGAAATAAAGAGGTGCGGTAAAATTTGGTTCGGTTCCATTGCATGACCTTTCATTAATCGATCTATACCATACAAAGTAACATAATCCACGCTATCCTAATTTATTTTTTTTAAAAAATTGAGAATTTCATCAAATTAAAATTAGAATCACAATACATAAAATATAATAAGGATGGCTTACATTTGAAGGCTTTTGATATTCCGGAAAAGGAGGAAGTCCTTCAAAGATATCGTTAGGTGTATCTTCCATTTGAGTGCTTAAATAAAAAAAGTAACAATACTTGGTTAGAATATTTCATAAAAAAAATATACAACTACTAAGAACTATTTCTAAAAGAATAAACCACTTTGAAATCTTGACAACAAATTAAACAAGGTAGAAAAGAGTGGAATGAAATCGAAACAGATATCAATTATTTATGTCAGAATGGCTTTGATCTGAGTTAAAACGATGCCGATGATGATCTTATCCAAAATTGATGATTTCTTGATATTCCTTCAGCCCAGATATGAAGTTAGATACTTGCAAGAAATATGAATAACTTTTTGATAACTACAACGCCAATCTTTTATTACTAATCACTGGTTGTGCTTGGAAGATAAATTTCTTTCCAAATATTATGAGTATGATTATTCATTTTCCCAAATAATCCAAATATTGACGCGAGCTAATTGCTCTTTTTTCTTTTCTTTTTGTCAAAAGAAAAGTTCTTGTGTATTAACAAATTTCTTTAAAACAAGAGAAATTTCCTATGATCTTAGTTTTATTCTTTCATTATCACGTATTCCCATGAAATATATTGTTTTCTTTAAAGAAAAAAATCATTAAATATAATACAGGCAACTCTCTCAATAACGAACTAACGGTTCTGTTAGAAAAAAAAGTTCATTATATAAATTACTATTTTTTTCTATATGATCCATTAAACTTTTATATTAAAATTTAAAAATTTTGAGTTCGTTATATTCAGAATTTGTTATAAAGAGGTTCGTTATAGAAAGAGTTGAATGTAGTCATAATAAGTCAAAAAATATTGTAAAATTTTACCTGCAAAAAAAAGGTACTTGAACGTAAAGAGAGAGGTTTTTTTTTGCAGATCATTATTTATAAAGAATTTCATTGGTTTATTACTTTTGGAGGGAAATTTTTTTCATTGGATTGATTTTTTTTATTTATTAAAATGTACCAAAAAAATAAACTTTAAATGCAAAAGATTAATTATTCGTTATCTCCAAAGATTTATTACCGAATTCCCAAATTGAAACGTTGAAATAATCAAAATCATCAAACTTAACATAATTCAATGACTACTCGCTTTTGCCGCCAGTCCATAATTTGTATATGTGCTACTTTCGTACCATTCAACAGTTTTAGAGTGACCAATATAGTAAATATATTTCGTTCTGATTTATGAGGCCAAAGGTGAATGTAATCAGCTATTTGCTTTGCTCGAAATGTTAACAAAGCTTGCAAAGCTTGTCTTCCTTAAGTTGCTTACTTTTTCATACACCCACTAAAAAAAAATTTTATTTAAATGTAAAAGTAAATATAAAAATAGAAATTATATTCAATAATTGCTTATCTAATGACATTATTCCAATAAATTGACCGGAAAATGGATTATCGCTAGGATCAATATCAGTTTTCATTGTTGCAACATTGGTAGCATTGCCACCAAATGTATTATATTTAGGTTGAAATCCTTATAAAATAATAAATTCTATTGTTATTAATAATAAAAGATTTGCCCCCCCTCTAACAAATAAATAAACCTTGGAATGATCATAACATCGTGTGCGATAATTACCAACATGGTAAATAAAGTAAATAGAATATCTCATTAGTGATAAGATATACGAATAAATAATTAAATATAATAGTATTCTTATTACGTTCATACTTAGCATTTCTTACGAAAGGATCTAGTGAGCGTCTACAAGATTTACCTACGTTGTACCATCGATGAATGAATATTAACCAAAGAATATCGTATTTAACAAAATTTTCCAGAAATCATAATCACGATTTTTTTTTTGAACGCGCAAAGCTATTAAGAATTTTAAATAAAAGTCTTTTGATTCTTTTACGAGGAACGATTATTGTGTCCATTTTTCAAACTTTGTTACTTTATCTGATAGCATTTCGTCTTTAGGTCTGAAAGTATAAATAAATTATCTAAAAATAATAATATTTTTATTTAATTTGCAAATTTTTTTTTTTATTAAAAAAAAATAAAATAAAAAATAAAGACGACTTTTACTAATTGTATAATAATTATTATTATTTCATTATCTTACAATTTTATATTGCTATAGTTAATGACAAAACTTTATTTGGTATGTCATTTCTTATTACGTAAATAAAGTAACATGAATCACATGATTTTTGAAATAACGCGTCTCAACGTTCTCTTATAAAATAGTAGTGGTCTTTTTTTAATAGTCAACCCTCTCCAAACGCACCTCCATAAATGCACACACTATAAATTTTTTGTCCCAAGTACTCTTTAAGTGAACACTCTTTAAATACAAATTTTCACTATGGTCTCAAGGGGGTGCATTTAGAGAGGTTTGACTGTACTTAGAATATTTAAATTTTAGCAGAATCAATAGAACCTTACAACCATGTATAAGATAACAATTTCTACTAAAGCAATAGAAGAGAAAGACGCTCCGAAAATACAAAACGGGGCAACTCATCAAATATTTGCAGAAGAAAAAATATTATGACATCGGTCATGACAATTTTTGGTACCTGCGACAAGGAACTTGGAGCTCTCCCCTGGTATGTTATAGCCTTATAGGTTCTGAGTTATGGATCTGTTTTGTAATATGGCTTAGTGGAATTCCTTTTTTGTCATAGTACTCGAAGAATGAACAACTGGAAAATTCCTTACATGAATTAACCTTTCCTTACAAAACCTGGTAAATTTTTCATTACGACGCCTGGATGCTTAAAAGCGCGAACAAAAGATCAGCCCGTATAACGTTTAATATAAGGTTATCAAGAATTTTCCCAAGAACTCCGTGATTTTATCCAAGAACTTTTGAAAGAGGTAGGTTTTATATATTTAATTTGATTTGTTAAATGATATGTATTTGGGATGGGGCTTTTTTGCCAGGCTTTTGCGCCTTGTTTCCTACGTATCAACCAAGGGTGTCCCGCAATTGCTGAACTTTGTTGCGTGACCAATACTTACGCACTGGAAATCACAATAGAGGTGTAGTCCTCTGCATCTGAACATTTCCAGGTTTCTTGAGCGCCTGCTAACTCGAAAAGAAAAAAGTTGGAATTGTTTTGTATTTCAATTATTCCGATCTAACATAATTGTTTTTCATCTCTAAAAAGTCTAATAAATATGCAGATGTGAATAAATCAGCAGGGAAAAACGGAAAAGCATGAACACCACAGATGATATCACAGTTGAGGCCGGGTCCGGGTTGAATTTTAGGGCAAAAACTAATAGACCCAGATCTGGATTTGATATGTTCAGGCGCAAGGCACTTATTTTCGGCCTCTATATCACAGTCATGCAAGTCACGAATAAAAGGAAGAAATCATCCGCCTCTGCAACTCTTTCAAATCAAAAGACCCGAAAAAAAATAGTATCAAGTCAACTGATAATGGATCTTTACAAGCGAATTATACTATTTTTAAGGAACCCAAATCTACTGACCTAACCGGACTTGTAAAGATGATCCCAAACCAAAACTAAAACCAAAAATCAAGTCACTTTTTGAAAAAATAATCGATATGAATAATGAAACCATTAAAACTAATTATAAACACATAGAAATACGTTGAATGCCCTTTTAACAATATCACCACCATTATCGATCCAAAAGAACCGTATTGTTCAAGTTCGAGGACCTCCATTTAGTGGAAAGACTAGCCTAGTACAGGCAACTAAGATTTATCTTCAAAAGAAGTATCCTAAGATACAGTGGCGATCAAAAATAACGCATCACCTAAATGAAAATATTTAAATAAAAATAACTTTTCATATAATGCTCAC